>JBBPOE010000001.1:0-259472 GCA_038091295.1 Tylopilus felleus | reverse complement strand
TCATCTTGAGTGATTGGTTCAACACTGTGCTGATCGTCTTATCTATGCAGCAAGTGTCACTCCATGCCCACCGATACCCATCTGCGCGGACTACTTCACAGAATCTGCGCAACTTCTCGTTCAGGGGTGATGAGTCGAGATTCCAGACAGAGCTGGTCAGATTGACGTCCTGGAACGAAGGTTCCTTCCCTTGCCATACATGTGAGAGCGTCACATATTCGAAGTACTTTCCCACTACTAGCCAAGTGCGTCTGTCGTCCAAGTCTTGCGTCATGGACGACATCAGTTCTTTGTATTCCGGTTCCGACATGAATATATCCATCCGGTCCTGTCCGCCACACAGGGAACCACTTTTGACGTCGATAAGCACGAGCGGGGATACCTTGACGATCCCACGAGCAACGGTGTCTATGAACTTCTCGGACAGAGAGGGTGAATTATATTTCTTTGCTAGATCTGTGCGATATAAGTCAGAGTGATGCTTGGCACTGACGAAATGACACTTACGACGAATGTCTGGATCGGGAGACCC
Organism: Tylopilus felleus; assembly: GCA_038091295.1. Lineage (NCBI taxonomy): Eukaryota > Fungi > Basidiomycota > Agaricomycetes > Boletales > Boletaceae > Tylopilus > Tylopilus felleus. The sequence goes on along the minus strand of JBBPOE010000001.1, from coordinate 258,940 downwards.
CTCGATGAGGGAAAGCATTCGGGTGAAGGCATTCATTGCTTCTTCATAGCGCCGCAAACCGTGCAAGGCTGCATGCCTTCTCTCGTGCCCAAACGGATTGAGAGGATCTGCATTGATAGCCTACATCGGTGGGTTGAATTCAGGTTGGTGAGATAGCCAGAAGCACGAAGGCTTACCTCATCTGCATCCTTCAACGCTTCCTCCCAGAAGCCCAGCATTGCTTTGGCATTGCTTTGCTTCACAAGAAGATCCACAGGATTTGGTGGATTCAGCGACAGCGCAGTAGAGTATTCCAGGATTCCTCGCTTCAAGTCTCCGGACTCCACTGCTATATCACCGTGGCTTTCCAGCATCGTGAGACACTTTTGCACAAGATCTGACGCCCCAAACTCAATGCATGTCAATCTAGGTTGATCGAGACAAAACATACCTGGGTTCCAATCAGCGGTCCCCTCGCTAGTTAATACATCTTCTCCAATGGTTTCGATCATGGTAGAAAGTGACTCCACCACTTCAGTATCACCTGCAGCATACATAGCTCTGTATAGCTGTAACCGAATTGCAATGGCGAGTTTACTAAAGTCCCATCCAAATAACTTTACAATAAAGTTAGTGTGGTTGTAAAGGAACTCATGAAGATTAGCTTACAAGCGAGATAACCACCTGGGCCGGACCTTCTCGGAACGGAATGGCTTCTTGCGCACGTTTGAACAATTCAATTGCGCGTTTGTCGTCCCCTTCCCTCATCGACATACGTCCAAGTAGGAAATGCATTTGGGCCTGTAGATTGCCGTCAACTGCGAATAGATGTTCATGTTCCACTGCCGTGCACATACTCGAACAGTGATATACGGCGACTGATCGTCCACGATATCGATCAAGTCACCTACACGCAGAATGGCATCATCATGCTTTCCGCATCCAAATAGAACTATCGCCTAGACACAGTCAAAAGTCAGGACTAAGAGCGACAAGGTGAGGGGAATATACCTTGATCAACAGGAGCAGTTTATTTTCACTTGGTAGACCATCACTGAACGCCAGATCAAATACACGTATGGCTGACTCATGGTCACCATCTCCAACGTGGGCGATCGCTTGTGCGATATGGCCAATGGCGGATCGCTGAATCTCGATAGACTAGTATGCGATGGTAAAGATGACATCGGACAACAGATATGCGACCTTACTTTTTTGGCATCCTCGATAGCCATCTTCCACTGTTTCGAACGGGTTCGTACAACAGCGCGGTGGGCGAGTGCGCGCGAGTGGTGACAAGGGCTTGAGGGGTGCACGATTTCTTCTGTCAAGAGTTGTTCAACGCGAGTCAGGTCACCTTGCATCCACGATTTGAATGCCGCATCACTGATGTGCATAAAGGGGAGCTACGAACCTGTGATAGAGGAATAGATGGTCAGAGAAAGCGAGAAATAAATGATTGACTACTCACGATGAAAGAAGAAAGGGGAAGTAGACGTGTCAGATTCGCGAACATCGCCGAGTGGATCACTTACATTGACTGTCAAGCACGAGGCGGGAAGAATGTCACGTAGACTCCGCAATGTGACTTTTCCGTTGTCTTCCCCGGTCGCAACCCAGTCGTCGTTGGGGGAGAGCGCAATGGACCGGACTGTGCTTGCGTGCTTGATAGCAGTTCCGATTTGCTGTTGTGTAGAAGTATCCCAGAGAGAAAGTGTCCCGAAAGCGACGACGACGGCAAACTTTTGGTTCCGCGATAAAACGACAGAAGCAGGCCATCCACCACCAGGAACAGACCATGTGCTAATCAAGGATCCCGACGACGTGTCGAAACGTTTGACTTGACTGTTGCAGGAGGCAGCACAGAGCTGATGACCGTCAGCTGACCAGGAAAGCCATGATGAAATGCTTTTATTGAACGGGAACGGGATGTCCAAGAGTACCTGGCCATTTTCGCTGTCGTAGATCCGGATTGACCTTTCAGAGTTTTCATCGGACTCGTCGGCCGTAGCGGTGGCTATGCGGTCACCGTTTGGGGAAAATCGCACAGCCACCACCCAACCCTCGTGCTGGAGTGGTCCGACGAGTTTATCGCCTGTGGTGATGTTCCAGATGAAGGCGTGCTTGTCACATGAACCCGTCGCGAACTTGGTCGAATCGGGAGAGACGTCGACAGATAATATTGTGTTGGTGTGACCTGTGATGTCGAGGACTTTTTCGTGGGTCTTCGCATCCCACACCCTCACATAGACATCACTAGCCCTCCACTTCAAAGGTCTCAGTCCACAGACCAACCATTTCCGATCTGGGGACAGCGCAGCCGCATAGATGTCCGCCCCTTCCACTCGAATCGGTTCGCCCACCTCGGGTCCGTCGTCTACTCGCCACCGCCGAAGCATTCCCTCTTTGCCACCGCTCAACACATGCTTGCCATCCTCGGCGAACAAGACCGAGTATATTGGATGTTGAGTATCGATCTCAACTGTTCTCGAACCATCTGAAAGTCGACGAGTTGTCATGACAGGTGTTCTCCAACCACTTGCACGCACCTTTTCCCGTTGATTGCATGGCCATCTTCAACGCACACGTAGAGAGAGGAAACTTGGTGGGACTCGGAGTACAGGTCAACAAGCACAAGTTCTCGACGGCACGTATGTATGCCCGTCTTGCCTTATCGATCATGAAGCTCACACAGCCCATGCCTCGTGTTTGCCTCCTTGATATTCCCGCGACCCCACACTGCTCGCCGCTTCACAGGAGAATTGTACGGCAAAAGTTGCTGTGATCGAAATAACCACAGGTGAAGCACGCAATCAGTCTGCGACCGGCCAGTATCAGAAATACTGAACAAGCGGAACGTTCAACCGGCCGACTGCTAATACACTTAATCGACCGTTGGCCCATTGCACCGTAACACTCGAACAGTCTATTTGACGACCATCGCTCCCCCAATCTCTGTTCCGTCGCAGGTCAATCATCGCCATCCATTCTTTCCTCCTACATCCACATCCACGACCCTCGCCTTTTCCCATCACCTTTCTTTCTTCGCTTTCTTCCACCGGCGACCAACTTCAAGTCGATGCCTGCGTTTGAGAAATGGAGGTCGATGATGCTTGATTTAATGGACGAGTGGTCGACGGGAGGTATACCAGTAAAGCCTGGCTTAGTGACGAGGGTAGATCACCATGTCAAACACTGTACCAAGTTGTGGTGTAGACTAGAAATACAATGCAGACTCAGAGCCGATCAAGACAGTCGACAACAGTCACCTTGCGTACAAGGTGACACCAAACAGTGGCTGTTTTCGCTTCACTTGAACATCTGATGAATGTTGACCACTGAAAATGAAATAGACGCCTCGAGAGATGCATTAATGCAGAAGATACATGCCACATGAAGAGAATCCACCCACCTTATTTTCTCTCCCTGATCCCCCCAGCTTTCACATGTCCCTCATGTCCCTCCATCCACTGTTGCTTGGTCTCTCAAGAGTTCCCCTTCACGCCTCCATTCCCTCTTCTCAAATGCATCATACTCTTCCTTCGCATCTATCCATCGCTCTTGGACATCCCCCACCTTCCCTGCCACAGTCGTGAACAATGAATATGGATTTGGCCGAGCAGACGCAGGTGCTGAGCTCGAATCGATAGTCCCTTCCGGCACAGGGTCATTTTTGGGAGGGATAAAGATGTAACCAGTCGCGCGGTCGATCACGCGGGATAGGTTCACCATCGAGTTCTTGTCCTGTGTGTGATGTCAATGGGCCTGTCGCGCAGCCAGAAAGACGCGTGTGTAGAGTGACTTACCTCGACGGCGAGCGTCTCGAACCCGACAAGGCTGTAATCTTCGATCACAGATATCAGTGCCATGTTGAGCGCAGTGAAACGTGGTGATGTTGTATTCAAGACGTTCTCCAAATAGGATAGATCTTGCACCTCGGTGTAGAAATCGAGGTTAAAGTCTGAGTGCTCATTAGAGGTGCCACGACAGTGAGCCCAGGGATTACATACCGAGATCGCCATACTGAGATAGGATGTCGATTTTGGAGAGCACGTTGATATGTGGCAACTCGAGCTGGAGCATCGTTCGAAGGGAAAGGAGCAGGACGGACACGTACTTGGCGGCGTCGGTGACGTAGTGCGCATCACACAAATGAACGGCTGCTAGCTAGCCATCTTGAAGCCTTGGCCCTACAGACGCAAGATGATCACGTACCCGGAATCCGATCTTGGATAGTCTCTGGATGATGCGTTTCAAAGATGCGTGGATCGTTCCAAGCTCGACCTGTCCGGGAATGTCGAACAGGACGTACGCGTCCGGTCCCAGTTCGTTCAACCTTGTCTCTAGCCAGTCGAGATTTGCTTCGAGATATTTCATGCAATACAACATGGCCCCGTTTGGACCTAGTCCATGAGCATCCATGGCGTCTTGTAGGGTGATGAGCGATGCGATGTCGATAGCGCATGGATATGGGATGTTGTCGTTGGCGAGGTCCAGGTTGACGATGGAGATGGGACGCTCGAGAGCGGTGAACAGTTGGTATTTCCCGTAGCAATAGGTCGATTTGCCGCTGCCTGGAGCGCCGCAGACGATCATCTCACCAAATGGCATGGTTGTGGAATGGGTCAGAGCTTGCCGAGCCACTCAGATTACCGTAATTGTATCCTTGACCTTTGGACTTTCAACATCATCCGCGTTACAGTAACATATTCGGAAGATCTCCTGGCATGTTTTGAACACTTCCTGACTCTAAATTTCGTCTCAAGAACCTCCTTGAATGAAGTCGCGCCTTTTCTCTCGTTCCTCGCCAACATCGTTGAGGTCAGGACGAAACCGCACCACCAGACGGGCCTTTCTCACCCGCGTTGTATACCCTGCTCTCGACACAGTACATACTCGTGGTAGAGTAAGTCGCGCTCACCCGGGCCTCCCTGATCCGTGTACCGTGTTCGACTGTGCTGTGATCTGGTCACCGAGTACGTTTGCCTTCTCACGTGTGATCGGTGTCTGGACTCTGACTGAGCAATGGACAGGCGAGTGTGAAGGTGTCGAATGCGCAGACCCACTGAAAGCCCTCGATATCAAGCCCCATACGATCATAGTATTCTCAGTGCTGAGCGGTCGTCTCGTTCGATTCGACGAAACTGCCGACGGGTGCATCTGTAAAGCTGGCTGAAACATGAAAGCGGGCGAAAGGCTCTTTGGGCGACTTCATTACGATGACGTTGTGTTAGTGGGTAGTGTGCCCTCTCTGGCCACTGGCAACCGGCGACCACATTGACGGAGGGTATGTGGTCTATAGCATGGCTTTGTGCGGGACGTGCCCGCGATGCTCAAAACTTAAAGGTCTCGTCTGTCAACAACATTATATAGAGAGACGATGCGGCTGCCAGTGTAGATGGGCTCCTTGTGGGGTGTGGTACGAGGTGCGCATGCGTACTCCCAAAGGATACCCTAGACCCCATCAAACCCCTTGGGACTCGACCCACAAACTCTAAACCTGCGCAAGAAGAGGGTTCTAATCGCATTTGTAAGTTTTCCCTTTCTAGAGAAAAGAAGCGTACCTCAAGCCTTAGTTCTGGGGTTTTGGAGGCTTCGATTAGCAGTCGCCGGTCATACGGACAGCGCTGTGAGCGGAGACACTGAGGGTGTGGATATACCAACATCCAAGCCCGAATTCTTGTTGGGTATCAATCAGTGTACGTGTTTGTGGTTGCCAATACCGACTACCATAGGGAGCGTCGAGCTGGTAATCAATCGAATGAGGCAGCAGAGACTGGTCTTCATGCCACCTCGGCCGTCAAGGACGGTGAGGGTGGTCCTCGAATTGGACTTCAAAGCGAGTATCAGGGTCCAGGAAGCAACGAGCCATGGTTGATTTGTCACTGGCAGTATCCGTAGGAGTTCGAGGGCCCACAAGCAAGCCTACAGAAATCGGTCGTGCCCAATATCGTGCTAAAATCACTGCGATGAACTCCAAAGGCCACAGCACACATCCTACATGACTAAGAAATGACTACATATCGAAGAAAGTAAGCATAACCACTGGCAAGAGTCACCAGATTCGGAACTGATTCTTATCAAGATTATTTGAATCTCAATCAACGCCCCGCCTTCTATGAGCCTCGTTCATTAGGTCGTTGAGCAGATCCGCTTCGTCAATCATCTTCTTTGGCATCTTGTTGAGCAGGATAGTCAACAGCGTGGTACTGCAGACAATATACACGCGTTGGTTAGGGAGGTTGACGTTTTCCAAGTTCGCTTGCACGTTCCTCCTCGTCTCCTCGATAAATTGCTGGCGTGCGGCATCGTACGACCTCTCATGACGCTCGATGTCCTCTGGGTCATCTCCCTCGCTGTCGTACCCCTTCTCTATCATGAGGTTCCGGATATGCTGGTCGGCTTTCGAACGGACGATGTATGTGGGAATGCTGAATCGCCTCGCGTTGACGAGGATGGCGATGTCCGTCATGGTGAACCGATTGTCGAAGAGCACGATGATGCAATCGAAGACGTAAAGTCCTTGGTCGTTGAAGTACTGCCAGTCCCGACATTTCAGGGCACCCGCCCCTGGGATCTCGTACCAGATGTATGGGTTCTCAGGATTGGCGTCCGCGTATCTGGTCATCTGGAGTGTCGTCTCGGTGACCCCTACAGCGGCAGAGCCCGCGTCCCTGCTACGCAAACCACGGAAAGCGTTAACGAGGGAAGACTTTCCACTCCCAGAGATACCGGCGACAGCGAAATAGAAACAATCCTCCCTGTACTGGATGCGCTGTTTGGTAGCGGCGAGTTCTTCTGCGGTCGGCGTTACGACGGGCTGGATACCTTCCTTCCACCGCCTCTCAGCCTCCTCCTTTGCCTCCATAGCCTTCTCATATTGGTGTGCTGAAACTTTGTATGTTGTTGTTCCGTGCTCATTGAATCTTTTGGGTGATGAGGATAGTACACCATGCTAAGAAGAAACAGTCATACCTATCGTTAAATTCTAGTTCTATATCCTCTTCGTCGGACAGGAGAGAGAAGTCGGACTCCTCCTCCTCCTCCTCCTCCTCCTCCTCCTCCTCCTCCTCCTCCTCCTCCTCCTCCTCCTCGTCATCATCGCTAAATGTCCTCGCTGGTTCTCTGATCGACTCGATTTCAACGAGCGGCATAGATCGGAAAGGACATCGCAAGCTTACTCGTGATGCTCGTGCGAACTGGAATAGAATTCTGCGAGTACGGGCTCGCTCATGCTGCTAACATTTTGAGATGACGAGAACGCAAGAGAGCTGGAACCTGGGGGGCCAACCGGATCGGGGTACAAAAGAGGAACGGTTGAGATGGGCGGCCTGGGAAACTCTGTTCCTTCGGAGACGGCATTGAAGGAAGAATGGTAAGCACGAACAGGATTGTAAAGCGAGGGATGATGGGTTTGAGGGGAACCATGTCGCGCTGCCTCGAGTATTATGGCTTCTGCTTCTTCCTTTTTCGCTATGCGCCGCTCTTTACGAAGCTCTTTGAATTCTATTGCGTTTGCTTGTCAGCGTGTGTTCCGGGATGGTCGAAGGAGAGTATAATTTGAGCTCACCATCTGGACTGCGCTTGGGGCCATGCTTCTGCATTCCGATATGCGCGTTAAGGTGGTTTAGGGTACCGTATGCTTTCATACAGTTCTGCCAAGAGCACTGATACAAGCGTATCTCGTCGTAACGGCGGCGCGGTCGCTTTTTCGTGACATTTCCAGGTAACGAGACAAACGAATATTGTTTCCTATTCGAGGCTGAACTTCGTTCGCCGGTTGCGTAGCCTTGCGTGGTGGGTACATTGAAGGAAGTGGATGTACCCGCTCCTGGGGAAGCCGGGCTGTAATCCGAATCAAGGGGTCCAAACACAATCTCCGACCTAACCATGGGAGGTGGGCTCTCACCACCAGAGAATGTGGGGTTCAAGGGGAACAATATGTGCTCAGCGTGGGTGGAAGGTGACCTGAGATAGTAAAGCGACTTGGAAGTAAGTGATTTGAAAATGAAGGGATAGAGGTGAACGTGTGCGGGAAAGGACGTACTCCTGTGTGATACAAGATGAAGTACCAAAGGAACTGGCCCCGAGAGACTCTGGATCTGGTATAATACTACTTTCCATGTCATGAGGCCCACCAACACCGAGGTGGGTTGATGAGCCATGTTCGCTCTCTTCCAGATAGACGCATTCTAAAAGCAGTGAGCAACCATGACATCATGCATATGGCGCCCTTGCCTTTGTATCTGACTATAGAATAGTGTTGCGGAACTAATATTGCGATATGGTCTTTCAGGCTGTCCACTGTCCATGATTGTCCCTGCATGATGACAATGTTAAATCGGGCAGGTACAGAAAAATCTCCCTCACTTCTTTTAATCCCTTAAGCATAGTTATCCATTGGCTATCATGCGTGACAGCGAATTTCACAGACGGTTCCTAGACCATTATGAGCATAAGTATCTCAGCGTTGGACCTAGGGAAGTTGCAAACCTTTGTTAATAGAAACCGATTGACAATCTCCGATGGATGAGAAGCCTAGTAATAGGTAAATGCGTTAGTGTATGTTCAAACTTGAGAAGCGAAACGGAACCTACTTGCGATATATTCGGCAGATGCTGGATGATTACATCGCTTTTAGGAGTCTCTGTTTCTGCTGCCCTATTCGAACCTCCCATCATTGTGTTGAGATACCGAGCAGAGGCGGAGAGCATGCCGAGCAACCCAGCTTGTTGCTGTTCGCTCTGTCCTCGCTCAAAGATATTGGGCGTGATCGTGATTGCACGGATAAAAACAGTTTGGTTATTCCTCCCTTGTCGGTCAAGTGCAGGTCCGACTTTGCTCTTGAAGCGACCTGCAGGCTGCCAAACAGAGTCTTCCTGGATAAGTAGTTCGTCCACTTCCAACGAGACACAAGATACGTGCTCTGGGTTCGTGTTCGCAGCCGTCTGCATACTGAATGATGCAATGCACCATGAACACGTTTTATAGAACCCAGTGAGCAGATAGAGGGAATCGGAACAGGGCCACCCAAGTTGATCTTTGTAACGTTCAAGCCAGCCCGCCCCACGCTCCCTTGCATACTTTTCAAATAACTTTCGATGGTGGAGACCGAGTTCAAACAATTCAGCCCCTTGAGGTAGGACAATATGTGCCCCGTCATTCGACAGTGTAGCAGTATATTGTGTTGTCCTACGACTAGCTCTGCAGTCAGCTGCTGTCGCGTGATTGTTGGGGGAATTGTCAACGTACGTGACATCAGAAGCGGTCAGGACATCCAGTGGATCAACATCCCAGTGTGTTTCTGGGGACGAGACAACTTGGCGAGGCAAGAGGTTGTCGGAGCTACATCGAATACCGTTCTCCTCAATCGATGGGAAGTTTGGAGGGGTACCGGTACCTCCAGGGGGAGGCTCAAAGATATTGAAGAAGACCTCGAACCGACCCCGTTCATCGACTGTGCCGAGGTCCCCAATCCTGAGGCCCACGTTCTGGCGGCTTTGTGGCAGTAAAACTGGGTCGGGGTTCCATAGAGGATAGCCTTGTGTGAAAAGATGTTTTGCAAATGCTGCCTGTTCGGAAAGCAGGGGAGGCATACTGAGGGATCAAATAACGGATGCTGTGTACTAGCCAAGCGCCATGGAGCAAACCTGAAATAGACCATCCCATTGCTTATCAAACGTGCGTACAGCAACATCAGCATGGGAATCCTGTGAACCTGTGGAATGACCATGAGTTTCAAAGCTTTTGTAAAGGAATGAGATACTACGGTGATAGAAGCGAAACATCGATGTGCGTCAGTGCAGTCTCTCGAGTACTCTGGAATGTATGGCGCAATTCAGGCTGCTACACACGTATCGTTGACTTGCGATGCACCCTGAAACGAACCCATGCCCACTCTAATTCACCTGATCAAAGTAGTGGCCACATCATTTGTGCGGTAGATTGAGTATGCAATAACGCGAGGACGTGCTCACGGCCATTATGTGCAAGTGCTATATGAATGTCAATCGAGGATAAAACTGAACACAGGGTCAGAATAGATCAAGAGGCTGATCCTGTCATAGACATTGATATGGCGCCAAAGGGAGGCAATCCGCATGCCACAGACAAACCAAGAATGTGCCTGACCTCCAACCGACTGCCAAGTTACAAAGCCAAGCTTGTGTCATTGTACATACAATATTGTAATTTGGCGGAGTCGGGGACTGGTGCATAGGCGCCACTACTGATGAACGGTTGGTTTATCCCAAACTTCAGGATTTGAGTGCCTTTACTTCCGTAGATACCGACTTGATCTTGTTCGCGCGACTTTGCTGAGACTTGATAGACTAGAATGTTGTTGGTATCATTTCTGGAACACCATTCAAATGGCGTGGAAACGCACCTGTAGAAGTTGGGGTGCCAAGGAAACAGTGTTCAACAGAGATTGTTCGACCCCAGAGTCGACTTGCTTCGCTATAGGACAAGTCAACAACATCGACGACTGGAGACCGAGAACCTACCGTTAACATCAGGATATGCGTCAGGCTTATCTGGCATTTCCACGTCGCACGCATGATGTGGTGTCAAGTTTTCCGTTACCAACTTTTCAATGTCAACGGGTCTTGAGCGTCGACGGTCTGCTATTTCCTTGTCCCATTTTAACCTTTGGTCTGATAACGACCAAATGTGGCGGTCTAGTGCTTCGTCGAATGGCTCTACATCTACGTACGTTAGTGGAAAGCTCCGTCGAGTATGTAGTGATCAACTCACCGTCTTCATCACTGCACGGCTCGTCTGTAGTGCTAGTACGTCCATTTATACGTAGATTAGGGCGCGCAATGTCAAATACGGCCTCAAGGAACTGGACGTGCAGCACTTTAGCGCGTGCAGGAACAAACCATGGTGAGATTACCTGATGAACGTGTGGCGAGAACTCATCCTTGACGCCAGTTTCTCCAAGGGATTCAAGTTCGGTGTCCAAACGGGCCACGAAGGCGGCGGACAAGCTTTGCTGAATACGCCTCCAATCTTGCTCAGTTTCGATGGAGACCTTTGGAAGATCTTCGCGTGCATCCATGTGACACGGTAGAACGTGTTGTTTGGTTTAGCTTTGTCCTCCTGCTCACTTCCACGCATCATCAGCCATGTTCGTGCGTTTGCTCACACCATGGGTACTCGACCATGCCATGGGTGGTATGGGTAACAGCAGGCTGGGCGCGTACGATGATGACGTGTGCGGGTAGTGTCGTTCGTCAACCCGCCGTGTTTGTTCATGTGAACAATCCCAGATTCCCATTGCACTTCACTTACGGAGGTTCGTGTTCCCTTTAGAAACTCCCAAAATTGTTTTCGGGGCTCATCTAGGAGTAGGCACCTGTTTTAGTCATGCTGTTATTTGACACTTTGGGTCGCTGTGGATACGGAAGGGGCAAAGACAGTATATGGGGTTCTGATCTGGTGCAATGGCACGTAAAGCTCTGCTACTCTCTTCGTGCTTTGGTGGTCGGAGCCTACGGTTTATACAGCCTCGTTGCCAGTGACCGTTGTCAATCACGACCTCAAAATAACTCTGGAACGATTGACTCCATAGGCTCCTTTGTTGACATAGTTGTCATCTCAAATGGGTTGACCCCATCGACATCGGGCGACCTGCGGCTTAATAGGCACTGGATACAATGTTGACGGGTACTGCGAGGACAATATTAATGCGATAACAGGGTTATTTATCGGAGTATGAAATGTGGGATGAATTTGGGGTCCGCTTGTTATGTCCACTTGCAACTCGATTTTGGACTTGAATTTTCTCCGCTTGCTCATTTCTCCTGTCACTCGTATCGGTTGGAAAGAACGATGGCCCCTCTCAAGTCTAACAGACAAAGAAAACCCTACGCTGTAATGGCCACCGCTCTCAAGCACACCTTCACCATATTCACGCGTATTTCATAGCGTCCTAGAGGCTCCGATGGTGCTTGGCTTCATGACCGTGCACCCTTGTCCTCTGCGAAAGGAAACAACGCAATTGCACCAGTCAACGGTTCCGCTGATGCACTGAACACCAAGCTCGTCGTATCCAATCTTCATTATGAGATCACGCCTAAAGACCTGGTGGTGAGCCACTTGATTCCTCTCCCTCTCTTCTGTCACTGATTTTTTCCCAAGTCCATCTTTGGACAGATAGGCACGCTCGTTCGCGAGCCGCTGATTAGGGTACGATGATTCCGAATTCGAATGCACAGTCACGTCGCCCCGTCTGGTCACTTCTGTCGTGGTCCAATTGCTGTGGTTAAAAAGTCGGGGTTTCGATGATCGCTTTCGCTTCTGGCTCTTCAATGGGAGTGAACACCAAGCTAAACCTGAGAAATCACCTTTTGCTTTTAAAGTACGATCGCAGTGGGCGCTCCTCTGGGGTTGCCATCATCACGTACGAAAAGCCTGCGGAGGCGGCCCGCGCTAAAAAAGAATACGAGGGTAAACTCGCAAAAGGTTCGTGTTCCCTGTATGTCGGGACCATGGACTCGGTGTCGCTTTTCGAAGTGCTGACTTTGGTGTCCAGGACAACCAATGGAAATCGCCTTCGACACTGCTCCACCTCGACGTGTGCGGTCTGCAAGTATGCCTGGCATGTCAACTGCTTCCTTGTTGAACAGGATCGAACGACCTTCTCTTGCTGATCGCCTTGGAAGCGGCGACGATGCAAAACAGTCAACAGGGTATGTGCTACTGTTTCACGCTAACTATAATGCATGGTTATGTTGCTCTCGTACAGTACGGGTCCCATTCGCACGCGAGTACCCCGGTCTACAAGAGCTGGTGTGGCACCAAAGCCAAGGGTTGGTCGGTCAACACGCCCCAAAGCGAAAACAGCAGAGGAGTTGGACAGAGAGTTGGATGTTTTCATGGCGGACGAGGGGAAGGATGCCCCGGTGGGTTCCGAGACCAAGGCGACAGAACCTGTTGCAGCGGCACAAGATGTAGAGATGGCATGAGGTCCGAGGATACGATATATTTTATGTAGTTTATGGTATGCTTTGAGGCTGTCTATATGCGATATGGATATGTAGGCGACAGATTTTTCGACTCCGAGTCGGATGGATTGAACGTTGTGCTGCTCAATCATGTGCACCCGTGCTTGAACATCCAGGTACAGCTCGTGCAGCCTACCACCAAAAGGTCCAGCCACACCGGCCGGAGTCGCGCGGACATGTCGTCCATTGAGCAGCGTTGCCCTCGAAGTGTTGTGGATGAGTCGTTGGACTCATTCGTGCACCTTATCCGATGTCTTTCTCGGGACCTGCGGAGGATCGAACACGCGGATGTTCTCCGGTCACTACTGACTCGGGTCAGTATTCCAACGACCCATGTCACTAAAGGACTTGGGGATCTTCAACTTCGTATTCCGGCCCAGTGCTGAGCGCTGGGGTTTGGGACACAACTCGGTCGTCATTTTTTGCATCCCCCCGAGCTATGGTCCTCTTGTCCCGAATCTGACGGGGCTCCAATGGGATCAACCAAACAGAAAGCATGCATCCCTCCTCCGTTTGCTGCTGACGCCCTCTCTCGTCGCCCTCGAGGTGTCGATCCTGACCTCCATCGGTACCGTATGTCCGTCATCGAAGAATCTCTGCATTCCACCGAATAAACCATTCGCCAACATCCTAGATACCAAAGGTGAAGGTATCTTTTCCGAAGCACTCTTGTACCTGCACTCATTAGAAGCCCTCTCGTGTCCCGCGCTCGATGAAGCCGCAATCATCACCTCTCTCGTCTTCCGTTCTTGGTCACCCCCACCCTCGAACTCCAACTCAACTTTCAACTGGAGCAAGTGAGGCTCCGTATGGCTCCGCCCGCATTCGCATCCCTCGACTCGTTGTCGGTGCATGCTAATGCGCTGTCTACCCTAGAGCTTTCCGACCGACATGCGTGTTGTTTGTCGTGGCGAATACCCCCACCCCTCCCCAACATCCACTGGTTCGAGTTCGACGTGCCGTGCGACGTGGCGCTCGACGACGACGCGATCGCGTGCGTGACGACACACGGGCCGGTCCTGTTCTCGCTCAACGCGCGCTCGGGGTGGTGCATCCCGTCGCGCGTGACACACCGCGGGCTGATCACCCTCCTCGGGCGAGTGTGGAGTTTGCGCTCGCGATCGACTTTTCGGGCGTGGACGTGGCGCACGGGGACGCGTCGGACGCCGTGCCCCGGAGGCGGCGTGTCCAACGTGCGGTGTTGCATCGCCAACATCGTCACGTCGACCATTCTTTTCCGATCATGATCGCGGTGCTTTGGGGCGATGTGTGTCCTAGGATGAAGTTGGTCAAGTTGGCGTGGCGTCGTGGGGCGCTGTGGACGGACGTGGACGTGGACGAGATGGACGCGTACCAGGAGAGGTGGGAGGAGGTCGAGAATTTGGTGCCTTTTCGGCGGTGAGAAGACAAGGCATGAATTGGGCACAGAAAAAGGCAAAGGAAGAGCGTGTGGCACCTGCATGATGCATCGCTCCGTGTTGGGAGCCGGTAGTGGGCGTGTTTGTCGACCTCTTGGGATGGCGTTTTGCGATCAGTCAATAGACATGGGAAGCACCGCCTGGTCGATGGGTTGATGTCATCACTCGTGGTGGGATCACTGGCCAAATGTGATCCCTTTGTATGATTCAAGGCACCGGTAGTACTCGCGACGGAAGAACTTGTAGTGATATCCGAACTTGAATTACATGAATGATACATTTTGGAGATCAAACTGGTACAAGCCTGATGAAGGCGATTCCTCTGTGGGTGCTCTGGCAACGCTCCAATGTTTTAAAGGGATGAGTGATGGTCACACAGATACGCCCTCTCCGGCTGCGGTTGTCAATACGTGCGTCAGTGCGTGCGAGAAGCATATATAAAGCCACGATCCAATTGCGAGCAACCAACCTTTCAAGCAGAGGGGGTAATTTGGAGCGCAGCAAGGTCTCTGCGCAGCATGTTGGGTTCTCGAGGTCTTGGTTGCGCTAGACGGAACCCCAAGGCCATGCCCTGGCCTCCCTCCCGCTGTTGTCCCTCTGCTATCCGTGTTCTCCAGCCTGATATAGCGTCCGCCGATTGGCCGGTTTGAAGTTGCGGGGGCTGTGGCGTCGATGTAGCGGTCGCCAGGTCCGTGCTTTGGACGTCGCCGCTTTTACTATTGGCAAGGCAAGGCAATCTGGCCAACGCTCTGGCGGCAGCAGACTCCTTTGCAGCGCCCCGCGTCGGCCCGGCCCCTCTTCCTATTTCGACGCCATCGACTTTTTTTCGGCACGTCAACGGAGTAGAAGCGAAGCGACGCCTGCGCCGGCCACTCACGATAAAACAGGGCGGTATAGGTGGGACGTTGGAGTGGGCCTGATGCCGCTGTCACCCAGTTTATCCGATCATCGATGTGATCGCTGTCAAGGGTTTGGAGGCGTCGGAGAAGGAGGTCTTGGTAGACGGATGGCTGTTGCATATCGCACGTCGGTGGGGGTCTGGAAAGCTTAGAATTGACGGGGTAATGTATCTCTCACCTCTTAGAAAGCCGTGCGGGCGTGTTTTTAAATACCCTGCATTAGGTACCTATGGTGTGTGCGTTGATTGGGTGGGGCGGCCATGGGAAAACAGCCTCGATGATGGAGAACGTGGTTGGTGGAGGTACATCGATCGCAGTTGTATTTATATCACGGCGACTGGACTTGGCTAGACTCGAGAACTCACCAGGATCTTGACGTACTGAACATTGCATGACTGGTCATGGGTGTGACTAATAAGTGACAACTGCTATGAGTCCAAGTGTAAACGTGGAGATTGCCTCGTTGATGGATTGATCTTATCACACATGGCAGGATAGCTGTCCACTGGGATCCCTTGCTGGATACAAGGCACGGGAAGCAATCCGGAAGAATATTTGACGTGAAACAAATACATATCCAAATGTTACGATTACTAGACGAGGACCAGGATGATGTATTTTGGAGACGAACCTGGTTGGTCAATGCGCGGGTACTGCGGCACCCTGGCTTTTACCCTTGATCTTGAAAAGGAGTCGTGTCCTGTAATTAACCTCGGACCTGTACGAACCTCCACAATCGACGGGATTGGGACAGGTGAAGGTGCAACAACGGCCAAAGAAAGGGACGATTATATATATGTAGGTACATTTTTTCTGACTGGCATGTGTCTGTTGCACGGGAGAATCATCAGCAAGTGACGCACGTTTCAAATTTCAAACAGAGGTGGTACCTGAGACAGTCGAGATGCAAGTCGTTTCGACTCAAGGTCTGATAAGGTAGCCCTCGTGTTCTGTCAGTGCCATTCACCTGTTTCCAACCAGACCTGACAGGGCCAACCGTCAACCAAGAGCTGGGCTGGTTCGTGTCTGAACCATCTTTCCTGGTAACCGGGATTACTCGCCAGCGCTCTGGCAACGCTTCCCCATTCCGACGCCTTGTTGAGCTTATCAACATCGTCAACGAGGGGAGTGGAGCGACGCCTACGCAGGTCACTTAGTAAATGTCTAGGGTCACGTCAAACGAGTGTAAACTGAGCGACATCTACGCTGACGGCATCTCGCACATCCCGAAACTTTCTGTCTCGTTTTTCCGCTCGTAGAAACGAATGAACTCACTCATCTCATCTCCGGTTCCTCGACCTCGTCGCACCCTATTATTACCGGTTGATTGCCCAGGCGACTATCCCCACCAGTACTAAATCCACATCGACAGATTCATCATTCCTTTAGGGGTAAGTGGCTTTTTACTGGTGTGCAAGGTTTGAGGCTGCCTTAAAAGAATCTTATCAGGCTCGGCAAGCAGAAGAGGGCTGTGGGGACATGAAACGAATGAGGGACATGAGGATTGGGTGTAACCCTGCACGAGGCTCGTTCTGTGCATGGGAAAAAGAAGCATAGATCTCTAATGTTTTTCTCATCACGGCAGTGACCTCACGAACTCTCGCTCGACCGACGAGTCTTGTCTGTGAGCAAGTTACTCCCGTCCTCAACATGGCTACCGAACTCGTCTATACCCCTGTCGACGAAATACCTCGGGTGCGTCTGTTCCTCTTTCAACACCCACATTCCTGCTCAAACACTTCCAGATACACGCCCACTTGCGCAAGAGTTTCAGATCCGGAAAACTCAAGTCTATCGAGGTTCGCAAGACGCAAATCCTCCAGCTTGCCTATCTCCTCAAGGACAACTATGACCGTTTCAAAGCAACGTTTGCACAAGATCTCGGTCGTCCGTCGCTCGAGACCGCCTTGTGTGTTCTTTCCCTCCTTCTCTCCTTCATGAACGCTTTGCCAACCGTTCCCTGACGTAGCCTCGAACTCGACTCGACCATCAGCGATTGCAAAATTGCCTACGACCGCGTCGACAAGTGGGCTCGCACAGAAAAGGCGCCTTTTAACGTCAACTTTGCAGCCTTTCGTCCCGTCATCCGAAAAGAGGCCAAGGGTGTCGTGCTCTCCATAAGCCCATTCAATTATCCAGTCTGGTTGGCACTCGGACCCATGGTAGGCCAATTCTTTGTTTTCTACGTTGCGGGCGCTCATGTCACATCCCAGATTGGTGCCATCGCGGCAGGCAACTGTTTCGTCCTCAAGCCGTCCGAGCTGTCGCCCGCGACCAGCGGTCTCATTGCGGAACTGATTCCCAAATATATGGACCCTGATGTCGTACGCGTCGTGTTGGGGGCTGTACCCGAGACAACCAAGGTAATACCTTCATCCCGGACGCTAGGCATGTGATTCACTGACTATGCCACCCGTAGCTTTTGGAACTGCCTTGGGATCACAGTGCGTATATTTAGTCGCGTCGCACTCTCTGAGAGTCCAAAGCTGACACATGAATAGTTTTGTACACAGGAAATGGGCGCATTGCCAGGATTGTGTGTGCCGCAGCTGCCAAGACGCTGTCACCCGTGAGCCTCGAGGTATGTGGAAACCCGTGCGCGCTCCGGAATGACCCGTGACCTTTGTTTCAGCTCGGCGGAAAATCCCCTGTCGTCATCGACCCCAAATGTGATCTCAAAACGGCGGCGAAGCGTATCATGTGGGGCAAGTGTGTCAACGCAGGACAGACTTGCGTCGCGCCAGACTATATCCTCGTTCAGGAAGACGCTCAGGATACGATTGCCCAGGCATTGAAAGAGGCGTTCGTCCTTCAGTGGAATTCTCTGCAGTTTTCATCATTGATAAACTCCTCCGTAGGCACGACGAGTTCTATCCGGATGGCGCTGTTGGATCACCCGACCTCAGTCATTTGGTCAACAAGATGCACTTTAACCGCATCAAGGGTCTACTGGACAAGACGTCTGGAACGATCGTGTTTGGTGGTCAAACCGACGAGTCCAAGCTATTCATTGCACCTACGGTTGTCAAAGGGGTCAAGGCCGATGACTCGCTAATGAGCGAGTAGGTCGGTGTTTTACAGACAGTGGCCAGGAACTAACTCCATCCTGCAGAGAATTGTTTGGTCCTCTCCTCCCCATGGTACCCGTACAAGATCTCGATGAAGCCATCGAATTCATCAACAACAGGTGTGTTCTATTCATTTGTTTAGTGACATCTTCATCACACTGCGTGCAGGGACCATCCACTTGCGCTTTACGTCTTCTCGCAAGACGTGGGCTTTAAGAACAAGGGCAAGTAATCCGACTGGTTTAACGTGACCTGCGTTTGACTGCAGGTATCATAGTTTTCGATAACACACAGAGTGGCTCGGCGATCGCGAATGATACGCTGGTTCATTGCGCGGGTGGGTAGTATTGTCCTTATGGCCGTGTTGATTCTGACAGAACCCCTTCCATAGCTGACGGTCTCCCCTTCGGTGGTATCGGACCGAGTGGAAGTCAGTATTTCATTTGACACTACCCCTTGGCGGAGCTGAATGTGGTTTCGAACCGTAGATGGCTTTCAAACACGCAAATTTACCTTTGACATGTTTACGCACCTGAGATCGTCGCTCGACTCACCTCCCTGGTATGCACGAACCACATATATCTTCTTGTACTGGACTCACGCGCTCGGACATGCAGGATTGACAGAGTCCTGGGGAGCAGGTTCCCCCCTTACGACGTAAGCCGGTTTTTCCCGTCCAGACATGCGCTCTGCTAAATAATTTTTTCCCCTATCAGGTGAAGAAGGAAACCTGGCTGAGGAACGTGCTTGGCGTGCGGCTGCCACCGCGTCCTTTACCTCCACCCGGAGAAAGCGAGACTAAGGTAAACTTCCATCACGTGCGGCCTTAGCGGGCGCTTATTGATACCAAGTCGGATCCGACAGACAATCACACCGAGTAGCGTCGGAGGGCAAACGTGGGTGATTTTGGCTGTCGTGCTGGCGATCGTGGCTGTCTGGAGACAGGGAGATGCCCAGGGACTGTTGGGTTGGTTGAGGCGGTTCTTCGATGTTTAGGTTGAGCTCGCGTGTCTTGGTTGTATGTGATCGTCTTTTTTTTACTTGTGCATGTATTCTTGAGTTGGCTTTAAGGTTGGTGAAATGTGAATCAATTCCATCAGTTTGAAGGTCTGAGTCACGTTCTCCAAGATATCGCTCCCCTTCTTGTTCTGACACATCTAGAGCGAAGACGTCTGCCTGTGCCCAGGCGTGCGCAGCACATCGACAGGTGACAGACAGTACGTGATCATCGATCAGTGCGAAAGTGTGCAAGGCTTGCGCTCTGAACTGCCAGTGACATCACGTCCAAAACCATCCCCGATCGATGCTGACCACACCTGATATCCACACATCGCTTAGGCTGCCCATCTTCCCTTCCAGCAATGAGAAGCTCAAAACTCTCAACTGCCAAGGTTCGCCCGCCTAATCGGATACAGAGGGTGCCAGTCAGGAGGCCGACGCATGTCGTAGTCTCAACTCGGACGGTCCAGGTGTCAGTAATAAAAGTACACACTCACCGAGACAAACAAAACTCAATGAACAGACAAATTATCGTGCACATGAATGCTGCGACTGAGGATTCCCCCAAAAGATCGAGACCACGAGCACAGCCGGTAGAACGAAATGCCCATTTGAATGCCAGCTAGTTTTGTAGCACATACATGTAGATAGAGACGCAAACAAATACAAAAGAATTTAAGAAAGTATAGTAGTATGCGAAAAATTTAGTGGCGTATAAACCTATGAAGGGGGTGCAAAGTAAGTACCATATCGAATGTCTGTTGCAATGAACATAGCCAAGGAGGCATAGTACAAAAAGGACACATATAGCAGTAGACCCAAAACTGCAGTGGAACATGAGGAATACATAATGGAGCTAGAACATGATTGTGCTCACCTTTCCGTCCAAATGGTGTAGGTAGAACTCTGATGAAACCAATAATAATAATAAAACACTGGCATCCAACAAAGTTGAGCAGAAGAAGTATATACCACCATGTTTTAGTTGTGCTCATAAACACAATGCTTACTGCCAGAATTGCCAGTTGTGTAGAAACCACAAACACATGTTGGTAAACATTTTCTCCAAGTTGATCACTGGCAGCACCGTAGGTCACGATGAGCACATTTATAAGGAAAGTTGCTGTCAATATGCATTAGTTCACCAATGGGGAGAGGCAGTTTATGCATTTGCAGACATACCCACAATAAGGGATACAGAATGCAAGATAACAAGAATGAAAAAGATGTCATGAGGTAACCGAACTTGAACCGACTGAGCCAACCGAATCGTTCCGGTAATGAAAAGCAGAATGGAAAGAACCAGAGAAAGGGTGCAGCATATCGCCAAAAAGTTCCTTTTCACTTTCACTGTCATGTTCCAGTAAGTCAAAGAATTGAAGGCAGGGGAGGAGGTGGCTTGCCAGCGCTTTGCCTACTAATATCAAGCAAGTAGCCCCAGTCGGTATCGAGCAGCCATCGCATGTGCACAGGTGGTTTGTCTTCCCACCAGGAACACACATACAATCTAAATAGCAGCAATCAGATAAGTTCACGAGGACGCAAATGGAGATAGAGACATCAACTGCAGAATGGCTAGAATAAAATCAAGGCGCCCTATCGTCAAAGGGTTTCCACGATAGGTCTCGATGAACTTTGGCAAGAAAAGGGAAACGAGGATGACAACAGAAAGGATCCGATGAAAAGTGAAACGAGTCTTCAAGTTAGGAAAGTTAACACTAGGCTGATTGACATTCAGATGAGGGGGATGGCCCAGGGTACTGTCCAACATAGGCTCCGTGCTGGCCGTCGATGGGTCAGCAGTAGATGTGGTATTGAGGGGCATAGAGATCGATGAAGGAGCATTTGTTCGCAAACCTGGGGCACGGGAGGACTGCACGGGAGTTGCCATGAGTAAGAACGACAAAGAAAGTGGGCAGAAAATTTGTTGGGAAGCACAGCACCCGAGTTCGTGTTTAGAGCGCGTTCAACACACAGCAGGCTTTCCTTGATTTCGATCAGAAGCCGGTTTTTGCCGCCGCCTGACTCAAGCCAAACGAGGAAGGGGAACTCCAGGGACGGTCTACAAGCATCAGTACTTTAGTACCGTCATATCACTGGCAATTCACATACTCTAGTCTGGTCACGGTAACACTGTGCACACCAGTGGGCAGCCTGCACGGACTACAAATTTCCTTCGTTCCGTTGCCGAGGGATGTCAAAGTCGATCCCAAGATGCATACCTGAGTACCCGACCAGTCTTGTATGTCGTTCTTCGCACCCGAAACTTCACGTTTTTGTCTGAGTTTATTAGCCTGTCAAACCAGGATACGAAGAAAGGATATGCAGATGTCATGACACAGTTGACTGAGACGCAGTCCTGGACCGGGACTGTCAAATGGATATATATAGCGAGGTGCGACTTGCAGGATTTCGAGCGGTCAAAAGTTAAAACATTGCCAGCACGCGTGCGCCTAGGAACGCGCCGGGCGGCAGGTACGGTCCGCTGAGGGTTACACGCCTAAATCAACATGAAGGCCTGACGTCCGACCGACGTCAAATTTATGTTAGGCTAATGTCAAGTATTCACCGTGACCAACCACCACCGGTGGTTGCCTTAGCGTATTGTGTAGGGCTAGACTAGTCAGTTGCTACACAATAAGAACGTCTAATTAAAAAAAAGTATTCACCATTATTTCTGCTTGAGGACTCGGACGCAAACTTGAAACACGTCCAGTCCGTCTTCTCATCCTTCCCAAGCTTACCGAGTTCAGCTGGTGCCCTCTCTCTGTTCGATAATTCGATCAACTCTAACGGCACTTCTCACCCTCTCGCGGTGTTATAGTATCTAGGTCACCACTTTAGTCTTTCCATCAACAGTCCTTTTTTCAGTCGTCTTCAACTAGATGTGAATTGGCGTCGTCAGTTGCAATGCGACCATGTGACCTCTATGTCTGGACAACAATATCCCCTCCCTCCCCATGGCTGTTCATGTCCCAGCTACTTAATTTCGGCTACCAAATGTCAAAAACTGGTTTTCGCTGCAACCTGACTCCCACTCCAAAGGAACGAGGTGGAGCTGAACATTGTGCAGTGCGTGCAACGATCAGTGAGCACTGTTGACGACTCATGGAGGCATAACTCTGGGTCTATCCTGAACGTCAGTACTTCAAGCTTCAGCAACCATCATCTGTCGCATATTACATGTCTGGAAACCTCGTGCATACCACGGGTAGTAAAGCCCTCTTTATTCGCCGAGCCTGTCTTCGAGCCATTTCAAGTCGCTTCCAATATGCACGGTTTCGAAGTCTTGGCCCGGACGTTATCGAACTGTCGGACGAGGTTACACGTAGAGGAGATGATGAGGACGGTGCAGTTGATTCGATCCTGGATACGCACGCCCAGGGACACGCCAAGTGGTTACGGTCTGGTACGGGTGCGGCCTGCGTTTTTTCCGGTCAGAATTCGCAGGTACGACAATCAGACTTGGACGTGCGCCAAAGTGGCGTCGTTAAGGACGGGACGGTGGCGTTGATTGTTCTTTGACGGGTTCATGATGTCCTCGGCCCAGGCTCATGATGTATCCAAGACCGAGGTTCGTCGTCTCTCAGCCTTATTTGCCTGCAGCTTTTTCGGGTCCGATCCAGGTTTCCATGAATGAGGCAGATTGTTCGTTGTTTCGACTTGAGGACTCGGACGCAAGACACGTGCAGCGTCTTCTCATCTTTCCCAACCTCACCGAGTTCAGCTGGTGCCCTCTCTTTGATCGATTAAGTTCTCCCCACTTGTGAATGGGCCATGCTTGCTGATCTGGTTAACCTCTGCGTGAAATGGATCTGCAACTCGTCAGGTTGTCCTATCTCTAACGGCACCTCTCACTCTCTCGTGGTGTTAGTATCTACACCACCACTTTCCATCAACAGTCCTTTTTTCAGTCGTCTTCGCAATACACCCGAACTACGTTCACCAAAATGGCCTTGTCGCCTTCCTCTTCCAACGTCTGTGGAGTAACCCCTGCGAAGATGTCCGCCCCGGTCCGCCCGAGCCCAGATGCGAGGGTGCACGACGCGTTCGCGAGTGACGCAGACAGCAGGGTGATGAACAGTAACTACAGTTCATGCTCCGGAACTAATACCGTCTCCAGACTCGTTCAAAGTCGATGCCGACCGCGCCTGACATCCACACATCGTTGTCCTTCCTCTCTCTCTCCGTCCAGCGGTGGAAAGCTCGAGACCGGTAAATGGGCACTGAGATTTACCCATATAATCAGATAGAGCCGAAACAGGTCGTGAATCATGCAATCCGACAAAGTACAAAGACATGCTAAACGATGAACAACTAAGCGTACATATGGGATGGATATGTGAATGCAAGGCTGTGCTGTAGTGCGTACATAGAGTGCACGCAGATGAATGCATAAACGAGAGAAAATGGCAAGAGCAGTGTATGAAAAAATTACCAGCGTGCAGACCTATTACGGGCACTGGCACTGTGTAAACACATGAGGATCAGGAATGCCATGAAGGTAAAAAATACAAGCGAGCCGAGGATTATGAATCCCATGAAGATTAGAGGTGGCGCAATAAGAATTGCAGCAATGATGAGCACGAGTATGTAAAAGGTTTTGCCACCAAAATTTAAAAGGTCTTTTCCATAAAGCATAGTGCTAGATAAAAAGCAGACCAATAAGCATGGCAGAAAGCCTCGAGCGACTGCAATGGAAGGTGAGGAATATCCAATGGGGTCAAAACGTTCATGAGCTCGCCTTTGAATTGAAACGGCGTCACTGGAACTCCAGCGAAAAGGAAAAGGAGACAGGATCCAGCACCGCTCAAGATGAGAGCTGCAGTCCACGTTGATTTTCCAGTTGTGCCAATTGACAGAGTCCATGTTGCCAGTGATCCTAGTTGGGTAACAACCCCCACCACGACAATAAACACGTGGCAGGATACATCCTCCTGATGTTGATCGGCACAATAAATCATCAAGAGTGCGTCAGTATAGATAGTCGCTGCCAAGAGTAACAATTCACTAAGAGTGAGAGAGTGTATACATT
The DNA here is from genome assembly GCA_038091295.1 of Tylopilus felleus. Taxonomy (NCBI): domain Eukaryota; kingdom Fungi; phylum Basidiomycota; class Agaricomycetes; order Boletales; family Boletaceae; genus Tylopilus; species Tylopilus felleus. The sequence continues at coordinate 234,532 of JBBPOE010000001.1, read as the reverse complement.
CATGAAGCCGTACCCCCAAGAAAGCACTCATGAGTGAAGACACCAATAAGGTCAGCAGCCTGGCCACTCCGCATCAATAAATTTGCTTTGGAAATTGGAAGCAGAATGCAAAGGGCCAGAATAAGGGTGCACCATATTTCCGACATGTTGTTTTTGATTGTCGCTGCAATGTGCCAGCAAGTCAAAGAAATGAAGGCATGGAGAGGAATTGGCCCACCGGTGAATTGATTACTGATATCAGGCAAGTAGTCCCAGTCGGTATCATGCAACCATCGCAAGCTTGGCGGTGGATCAGATTCATACCAGGAACACACGTACAATCTGAAAAGCAACAGTCAGATTAGTCCGGGTGTAAGGTCTCAGGTGGAAATAGAGACGTTAACTGCAGAATCGCTAGAATGAGATCCAGAAAGCTCAGCGTCAAAGGTCTGCCACGAAAGACCTCGATGAATTTTGGTGTAACAAAAGCAATGGAGATGGCAACAGTGAGTATTTGATGGAGTGTGAAACGAGTCTGAGGATGCCGATTGGTACTCTGCTGGACTAGATGAAGGGGATAAGTGCTGCTCTGCATGAGCTCGATGCTCGATGCCACTGGCAGTGGTCTGGCAGTAAATGAGGTGGATGTATCATTCAAATGAGGGTCGTGGAGAGTAAATGTCGACGAAGAATGGTTTTTTTGTGAACCTGTTGCATGAGAGGACCGTCTGCGAGTTGTCATGATTGACATGCGACAGCCTACACTACACAGGGAAAGGCAGAGCGCGTGTTGGCACACCAATATCTTGTTTGCTGCAATTATGTAATTTCGGCTACTAACATGAAGAGCTGCCACACTGGCAGCCTGTCTTCCGCCTCTTGGGATGATTCAGAGCACCGGTACGGAGTTCACGATTACAGGTTTGTTTTATTCCTCTGTGTGGTCCGTCTCAAAGTCGATTCCGACATACACTCGGAGTACCAGACTCACACGTCGTTCGTTGTTCCTGCCAGTGAGGCCCGAAATTCCGACTTTCATTTGGCTGTCGGACGAGGATACGCGCAGAGGAGACTGTGGTTGGACGACGCAGTTGACAGTGACTCAGAACAGGAGCTTTCACGGGTATTCCCGGGTCGTGTTAATCGCAGGTTTTCGAGCGGTCAAAACATCACCTGCATGCGCACGTCCGGGAACATGCCAACTGTATCCAGTTGGAATCCGAGTCTGTGTGTCCCCGGGTCAGAATTTGCTGATCGAACTATGGACAGGCGGCGGTGTGGCGTTGGATGTTCATGGCAAGTATCCTCAATCCAGGCTCATGATCTGTCCAAAGTCCGAGGTTAGTCGTTTCGCGCTTATTCGGCTGTATCGCTTTTGGGTCTCCTGGCTTCCATGGATGAGCCAGATCTTCAGTGCGAATACGCAGAACACGTCTAGTTTGTCTTCTCCCTTTCCCAACCTCGGCGCCCTCTCGTGGATCCATTACATATGTAAGTTCCTCCGAGTCCGAGCTCGCTTCTGAATATGCCGTGCTTACTGATCTAGCTAATCTCTGCGCAAAATGGGCATGCGATTTTTGAGGCTTTCCTAATTCTAACGGCACTTTTCACCCTTTCATCGTGTTATATACTCATGATTTCGACTCGACTTTCTCCGCTGTGAACAGTATACGTATCTATCACTGCCACTTCCCACCAACGGCCCCTTTTCCAGCCATCTTCCACCAATAGATGTGAATCAACGAAGTTGCTAGTGTCAATGCCCTCGTGGATCCTATCCAACTATCGATATCCTTTCTCTCTCCACGGCTCGTCGAGATGCGAACTACGTTTTTCCAAGAGACCGCACTGTCCTCTTCCTTTTCTGGCATATGTGAACTTGATCCACGCGAAGACGGCCGGCTGTGCCCAGGTGCGTGCGTGCATATACGTGCGCCATGCGCCGTGCGTTGGCGGTAACCAGCGGGGAGGGGTGTTCCGCGTGCGACCCGAACTGACACGCATCTCCAGAGCCCTCCGCAATCGATGCCGAGAGCGCCGCCTGACACCCGCTCATCGATGCCGGTCCTCCTCTCTAGCAGGGGGAGGCTCGTCACCAGCAACTGGACGCTGAGGTTCACCCATCTGATCGGACAGAGCCTCGAGCAGAGCGTACGCCGAACAGGTCGTCACTGAATCGTTATGATGCTGCATTTGCAGACCTTCAAGTCAACTGATCCAAGAAGAACGCACGCGTCGGGCAAACATAAAGGCAAGTGCTCACCGTGACGGTGAAAATTGCAACGAAAGGCGCTCAAGTCCTACTTATTGCGCACACAAACCGCTGCAACCAAAGATACCGAGGACAGAGAACCAGGACATACTTAACCATGAGTAACGACTGAGTGTGCATAAAGAACGGACGTATGAATGCAAGTCAGTGTTTTAGTGCCTACGTAGATAGGGTAGAGACAGATGAATCCAAATGAAGCAAAGGGGAAGGGTAGCGTATGAGAAAATTGCTAGCGTTTCAGTGCATCCCAGCAAATAACACATTAATCCCCAAGGATCGCGATCACAATGAAAGCTAGAAATATAATCAAGAAGATGATTGCGTATAGCATGAAAAACACAGTTATCTGAACACCCCACGAAGAAATGATAAGCATAAATATAAATAAGACCACAAGGGGATGACTCGGAGATGATTCAACGACTTCCGCACAAAGTATAAAAGTAGAGAAAGAGCTAATTAATAGACCTGGCAAAATGCATAAAGCAACTGCAATGGAGGGAGGTGAGGGATGTCCAACGGAGCTAGAACATTAATGAACTCACTTCTAGTCTGGAACTGTGTTACTGGAAATCCAGCGAAAAATAATAGAAGAGCAGATCCAGTCAAACTCGATATGAGAGCTACTTTTCACATCGTTTGTCCAATTGCACTTATCAACAAAACCCATGTTACCAGTGATCCTAGTTGTGTAGAAATCGCCGCCAAAACAATAAACACATGCCTGTATACATTCCTTTGATGTTTATCAGCGCCATAGAACATGATGAGCACATTGATAGAGAGAATCCCTGCCAGTACGTGGTGACTCACTAAAAGTAAGACAGCACATGCATTTGCAACGACATACCGGCAAGCAAGCATTCAGAACTCAATTCAATCACAAGGTTTTCAGCTTGACCACTCCGAGCCAGCAGTAGCCAGGTTACTTTAGAAACTGGGAGCGCAATGGAAAGGACCAGAACAAGGGTCACCCATATCGCCAATAAGTTCCGTTTCAGCTTCACTGCCATGCCCCAGTAAGTCAAAGGGTTGAAGTGGCGGAGAGGGATTTCCTTACCGGCGCATCTCTTGCTAATATTAAGTACGTAGCCCCAATCCGTTTCGTGCAACCATTGCAAGCTCGGGGGTGGATCAGATTCGTACCAGGAACACACATATAATCTACAGTAGCGATCTGATAGGTCAGCTCCAGTGTGAGGACGCAGACGATAATACAGACATTAGCTGCAGACCCGCTAGGACAAAATCAGGGAGTCGGAGCGTCAAAGGTTTTCCACGATAGACGTCGATGAACTTTAGTATGGCAAAGACAGTAGGGATTGCGGCCGAGAGTATTCGGTGAAGAGTGAAACGAGTCCTGGGATGCGAATAAATGTGGGGCTGGTTGTCGTTTGGATGGGGATAAGTGCTGTCCAACGTAGGCTCCGTGTCCGCAGCCAGGGGCTCGGCAGTGAATGTGGTAGGTGTGTTGGCATTAAAAGATAAGTTGACCGGCGACGAAGAATTATTTGCTTGTAAATCTGTCGCCTGGGAGGACTGCCTGCGAGTTGTCATGGCCGAAGACGAGAAAGGGTGCAAGCAGGAATATTGTTGGAAAGCAAACCAGCGCCTGTTGCAGCACAGGGCGGCGATGCCCTGCCAGTGATTACTGCCGATTGACGTCAGGCACCGTCCACCAAAAGCTGGTTTTCGCTGCAGCCTGACTCCCAATTCTCAATAGAAATGGACGAGGTGAACGTGAACGTTGTGTGGTGTGGTGCACCAACGACGACGTAGCCCCGGTTGTGCTTCCACGGACTCTACCTGCCAACATGAGCGGTACGTCGATGCATCGTTCAGGAATTTTTGCGACTTGGCTCCGAGTTTATGACGAGCACAGAAGATTCTGTGAGCCCGCGCTCGTGGTCTGAGCACAGACTCATCGTATTACCACGAATGCGCGGAACACGTCCGGTCCGACCGGTCATTCTCTGCCAAACTTGGATCGGCCGATATTTGATCCGTTCCCAAGTTCCCTCCGCTTCCGAACGGACTCAAGCTCATCTCCGTGATCTGCGACTCGTGAGGCTGTCCTAGTCATTCTCCCAACACTCGTGTTCTGCTGCCAGTTTCCATCGACAAGCACTTTGTAGGAAAGAGAGGTTGTCAATTACAATGCATGTTCTACATCTGGGTATCCATTGTCTATCTTCTTCCCCCCAAGTCGTCAAGATGGCGTCATCAAGTTACAACCATGTCCAAGACACCACATCACGTTCTCCTCCAAGAAATCACCCCATCTTCTTCCGATTCCGACTGTGAGTGTGATCCGCGCGACGACGTCCGACTATGTGTTTGCGTGGGATGACGCCCTCGCCACGCGAGCGCCTTGCGCTGTTTGCGCGTCTGGACGACCTCGGGTGCGACCGCGCGGAGGGCGTTGAGGTGAGATGGCGAGAGTTCTGCGATCAGCGGAGACCGCGAGAGCGCAAGGAGCTCTGCGGGGGTGTATACCCCGGGTATGGATGTGGATACTGTGGGAGACGTCAGCGTCAAGGTCGTGGATCGCGATATTCGGTACGTACATGTGGACGGAGAAGGAGAGAGAGCACGTGAACTCGAAGAAGGGGAGGACAAGGGTGTCCCGGATGAGCTGGAGTAGGAGCTCGGTGTGCGCTTATGGATGGGAACGTAGAGCCCCGAGGACGCATTGGTGCGAGAAGAGGAGGGGATCTGGATCGGAGAGGACATGAGAGTATTGGATGCGGTCGATGATGGTCATGGCGTGGTGCGGCGGGGGTTTATATACACTGCGGATTGTGGCCAAGGAGTGTACACTGGAAGTGGTCGAAGCATCGGACCTATTTCGGGAAAGCTCTGTGGCGAGAATGTTCTCCGCGATTCCGAGGTTTGCCGATCAGTCATTCTGTCACGAGTGGTGATGCAATTCGTCAGCGTACGTTGCAAAGTATTAGTCAAGTACATAAAACTATTAGACATGGTCATCATCAACTAAGCTCATGCCTCGACAAAGCCCTTGACGTTCTCTAACCACGTCACGTACTCCTACAAAGACTCATCAGCCACGTCTTGTTCAGAGCATGCCACTCATACACACCTTTTGTTCCCTGTATTCCGAGAATTCCCAAATGAAAGTAGCAAGGCTCTCATTGACACCGCGTTCGTGCAACCACTTTTCAAACTCTTCTTGAACAGCCACATCCAGCGAATCAAACTGAGGGCCAATGTACAGTCCACGACGCTTCCAGTCTGCATCTGCCGTCAAGTCCGTAGCGAGCTTGGCGTCGTGGTAGAACGAGATATTGTCCACAAGGAACGCGCCCTCTTGGCACACCGTATCAATGTTGAGCGCACCCTTGGCATTGTCCTGTCCCCAACATCCGCGTCAGCCTTCAAGGAATCACGACAACCATACAACACACCTTGGTGACCGAAAACGACACACGAACGGGATACTCATTACTGGCACTCTCTTCACCTTCCTGACTTTCTTGGTCCAACTCGGCCGCTTCCTCTTCAGGTTGATAGTCCGCAATCGAAAACATGACGCGGATGCTGTGCACGTGAGACTCGTCAGCCCACCCGGGCAAAAAAAAGAGCGTCGAGCCATATACCCACTTTTCGTTGCCAAACTTGCGCGTGAGCGTGACCTCGTCGTTGCCCTCGACGCCCTCGAGCTACGACACCACCGTCCATCAACAATCCAGCGCGTAACGCCAAGGAGGTGATCACACGTACCGTCCACACGCCCTGCTCCCTGAACGCCTTCAAAAACTCGGGGTCCTCCGTCGCAGCGCTCTCTTTTTCGTACTGGAGCTCCTCGGCCAGCTTTTGTGAGAACAGCACGTCCGCTGTCGAGCGTCCGTGCGTGAGTGGCTGAAAAAAGGCATCTGCGGACAAACGTACAAGAACCTGCTGAGAAGTGACTGGGGGTCGTCGAGAACGCGCGCGTCGCTGACAGCGCTATGCGGGGCACAGCGAGCGCAGACAGACGCAGCGTCCGTGCGCCGTGCACTGCAGGACGCGTGACTACCCGAGAGGACGCGGAAGTAAGCTGGCGGAGAGCACGCAAGGCCGACATGGGTGACAGAGTTTTTTTGGAAGGGGAGTGGAGAGAATGAGGTGGGAAGCGTGCTTCCTAAAAGGAGGGTTGCGGTAAGCCAAAATTTAGGCGACGTGTTTGGCAAGAGCTTCCGAAACAAACAACCCGTTGGCTCTATTTGGAAGGTTGGTTTACCCCTAGTATGAGTGTAGTTCAAAGGGGTAGAGAGTCTAGAAAACCTCCATAATTAATGCACCAGCAAATGGAAATCTCATTACCGAGGGCACAAAGTTGTTGGTTGCCAGTGGGCACAAGCCGAAATCGTGTTGAATATTCTGAAACCCGTCCCTGTCGCAGAACCCTCCCAGAATGACACAGGTCTTTTGTTCAGGCGCACGGGCTAGGAGAATGCATGCATGCTCGTGTAAATAATCTTAAGCTTGTTCCATATCCTTACGATACGTAGGTCCAGAGCCAAAACACCTAGACCTACAGAGGGCGAGAAAATACCAACAGCAGATTGTTTCTCCTACGTACGGAGGTACACGATTCAATGACAACAATGCAATACAAGATAGCGTCAACCAGAGAACGAAAAGCATAATGGCTGAAACAAGAAAGTTTCGGCTAGATACGGAGAAACGAAGATAGTCAAGTACAGAACCCGTTGGCACGAGGAAGCCACGTGGGAGGATGGAAGGGGTATGAAAAGGGCTAGAAAGTACAAGCAAACAAGTTCCAACGACAGCCCGACTTGTCATCGGATGTTACTCCACATCCCCGCCGCACATATGTTTGACCAATAAAAAGGTCCCAAAGGATGATTGTATCACACTTCCCACCTTCATTGAGACCACGTTAAAGGTTAAACAAAAGACGTAGAGGAGGCAGAACAAAATCAATTTCCAATCAAGCAATGAGAAAGAGAAGCGGCAGTGAAACACGTTCAGAGAAACACGCAGACAAGAATAGCACAGCATAAAGTGGACAAAACGACGCAACGTGGAGGACGCGTTTGCTGGTATTCATTCGTCATTCTCAGCAGGGCTGTTCGCTCCAGGGTCGGAAGCTTGCTCACTTCCCGCGGCAGTCCCGCCCGATGCAGGGCTCTCTTGCGTAATCGCGGCGGCCTTCTGTTTTTTTGGCTTGGCTTCGCCACCCTTGCCTGCGCGAGATCGCTTTTTGCCAGAGGTAGCCGCGCCATTAGTCCGTCCCTCATCGCCTGCGTTTCTCGATGCCTCCGCTGGATCAATATTGGTGACCGTCCCTGAGGCACCGTTGGATGGCGGTGGAAATGCGCCTGGAGCGACTGCATAATGGGGGAAAAAGCCAGGCGGCGCCAACGGATAGTATGGTACCATGGGAGGAGGGTGGTTAGTGCCGTTGGCTGCGCTCTCTGGAGAAGATTGACCGTCGTGTCCGGGCGGTGGCATGAAGCCCGGTGGCGGATAGAAGTAGGGATAAAACCCTTCTGGAGGAGGCGGGTAGTGGGGCAATGCTTGAATTGGCGGGGTTGGCTGGCCAGCAGTGGGGTTCTGTGGAGCTCCGTTTGCGCCTTGCCACTCAGAGTCATCGTTCGCTCCTGGCGACACTTGCCTTGATAAGAGTACGTTACTAACATGGACCACGTGTACGTACCGGCAAAAGGCGCCTCCGTGTTGGAGTCGGCTGTCTTGTCCTTGCGCTTGTAAGGGCCACGCTTGATCCCTTTCTGGCGCTCTTTGCGAACACCGTCCACACAGGTCTCTTGAATGCCATACTTGACGCAGCGCTCACACGGACGACCTTCGTCGCAGCGCTTACATGCGTTGGCACAGTTAGTACACTACTTGCCAGGTCAAAGCCGTCAAAAAACGCGAGATACACCATCGGGGTCAGCGACTGACCGCCATTTTGACCTGCTTACGCTTAGGACGCTGTCCATTGCCAGTAGCAGGCGTGGATTGAGGATACTGCGGAAAGCCTATTTTTTCTGACGTCAGGGGTGTTGGAGGTCTGAAAAAATATTGCGCACCTTGCCCAGGGGGATGGGGTGGGTAGGGGTACATCATTCCAGGCGCGGCAGGAAAAGGAATCATGAACTGTGGTCCCGGAGTTGCACCATTGGTGTTCTCGCCGTGACTCGAGTCGGGGGGCTGGGCATAATATATCGGGTATCCAGAAGGATAGGCACCGAGCGGTTGAGCATACGGAGGCATGCCAGGGGGGTAGGGATGTTCTTGAGCGACTGAACCAGGGCTCTTCGCTTGATCGTTGGCCATTGTAGTTGGTAATAAGACAAGTGACCGGTACTGATATTTGCGTAAGCGGCAGATAGGCGCGGGGCTGTGGGTAGAGAGACATGTTGGGTAGGAGGTCAGCGTGGAGGAAGGACATGACCACGACACGGTCAGGGGAGAGTATATGTACGGGGACAGTAAGTAGAGGGGGTAACTCACTCCGCTCGAAATTGCTCGTTTTCCGATCCGGCGCCGCTCAGAACTTACTGGTTTCCGCTCCCCGGCTTGCGTCTGGTCTGGTTTCGGACTCGGCGGTGACTGTATTTCTCTGAAATTTCGGTGGTAAATAAAAGTTAGTTCCGCGTGCACGGGAGAGGCTAGTGCAGTGGTAACTGTGCAAGTGAAGAAGCGTTGCACGTGCGAACCAAACCTTACGCCGCGTTTTTTTGGGGTGGACCGTGCGCGCATCCATTCGCCCGCCTGCTCGTCGTGGGCGGCGACGACGACAACATTTTTGCAGTCACTACTGAAATACGTGCCAAAATTATCGTCTCTTGACATCCCGCCCGCTTCTTTACTATACCACAAGATTTCCCTTTCTCCGCCCCAACCACGACCAGCTCCGCTCGAACGCACACCTCAAATCGACCTAGCTTTGCATTGCCTAACCATGAAATTTCTCACTAAAGGGGACGAATTAAACACTTGATTGCATATCCGAACCACCAACTCAAGATGAGCTGTACGTTGTCTCTGGAGAAGTCTATCACAGCATATCTAATTCTGCTCCTGGATTTTCCTCGCACGGCCACTCCTATGGCCTAATTCCCTATCATACCCCCCGATCCAGGTTAAGTCCGTTGTCCACTTTCCTTGTGTGGATATCCGTAGGATCGCGGGTAATTATGCACCATCTTCTACGTAAGATTCTTCCCAGGAGAGCAACATACTAATCCGTAGATGGTCAACGAACGCGTCTCCGTTGTGAGAAGATAAGACTAATTCATGTAAGGATGACTTGATCTTGGTTGTAGCACTGGCAGGACACCAAAGTAAGCATCTTCCATGTCCACGCCATCTTTCTGATCAGATTTCTATCTAAGTTCATCGGCGGCGTTAACCTTACCACATGACTCGACGGCCTACCGACAATCATGTCTGTGGCAATGCGTATATGTTGGGCCACATGATAACCAAGTCATACAGCTAAAGCTGGGCCGATATCTTGCATTTCAGTGGTCACTGACCCAGCCGGTACGGAAACGAGAGGGTGGGATGCACTCGTAACAGTGCGATGAAGGAAGTCGGTAAGCGACGATATCGCCTGTATTTACCCATTAGAGTGCGTCCCGCAGGCCCTAGGCGTAAAAGTGACGTAATGATGATCAGAGGTTGACCTAAACAGTGAGCAGGACTCGGACCGTTCGGGTTAGCACACGAGGGTGGAGAGCGTGCTGCTGAGCACCGCTTATTTCGTTCTTACGTCTTTGTGTCGACTGCTGATTAAACGAATTTCCCAGCGAAATGGCCGCTCCTGTCTTTGCGGTGGGAAGAGTGATTCCCTGCACAGGATACTCTCCCTTCACAACTACATTTCCACGATGGATCACCTACGCTTGCAGATAAGTTGGGTCTGTGGGCGAAGTCCACCCTATGAAGATCGCTGAAATCCGGGAAGGAAACTAGATTCGGGTGGCTATTTCATCAAAGGTTCAGCCTCACGCTGTTGTTTTCTGGAATCAATGCGGGGTAAACAAGTGCTCGGGTGCGTATGAAAGACTTTCCATTCCTTTCAAGTACGCGTCCTGGCGTTGTGCAGGCTCTTATGCAAAAGAAAGATTAATCAATGATTGCTGGAGTGCTACGTGGTGCTCGCGAATATGTTTACGTGGCGCTTCTCCTATAGGGACGCACCTGGCGAGGTTACGACCTCGTTGATGGTCGAAAAGTTGATGGTTAGACTCGGACGAGGAGGCTGCACGACATTAATTTCCGGAACAGTGTCGGGGTGGCAATGGCAGTAACTTATGTGGTATGTGCAAGGCTCACTGCTGATGATGCGCGCTCGGGTAATGACTTCGTCACCTGGAGCATCCTGTCGACCAAGGTGTGCTGAGTCAGTAGTGTTGTGGTGTGTAGTGTAGGATGTGCTAATGCAAATGGATCATCGACAGCGGCCGACGATTGATAACGTGCTTTGTAAGAAGGGTGTTACCACACAGATAATAAGGCGCTGACTCATGTCGTGTCGTCATTCCACATCATGATCGCGATCTTCTACCACCGTCACCAGAGGAAAAATACCAAATTTCCATTTTCTTGAAGGATTACAGTGCAGGGAGGTCGAGTGGTGTCCCTACCGTGGACTAATATCTCCCTGAAATAGATGATCTTCCCCGGTTCTGACGAAGGACCGCCGGACCGATCCTGCTCGCCTACTGCACAGTGTCTATTATTCATTCTACTTCTCAGGGACAGTACCCTGATGTGAGTCCGGTCTTCCATCCTGGAGGCGTTCACACATGGCGCATCTGAATATTATTCCCAGCCTTTGATAACTTTGTCTGATTATGAATTTTACCGGACCGAACTATAAAAGTGCAGTGCAACTGCTGCTGGACAGAATTGTGAAACCGCACCCCCTTCGTCATGTCCTCAATAGCGAACAGGCCTGCGCCTGGTATTTCTTACTTTACCCCTGCACAAGTCCCCGCAGCCGGCACTGCATACGACCCACAACCAGATGGAAACCCAATTCCGACGTTGTTCCAACCCATCAAGATCAGAGGTACCACGTTCCATAACCGCATCTTCGTAGGTGCTATCGCCCAGTCTTGCCCAGTCAAAGAACTGATCGAAATCGACTATAGCTCTCTCCACTTTGTCAATATTCTGCGGAGGACGGTCACCTTACCGCTTGGCATCTAGCTCACCGTGAGTATCATCCGTCGTTAAAATCTCGGGGGCATTTACACAAGTACCCAGTTGGCGGCATCTTTACTCGCGGACCAGGGCTCTCCATCATTGAGGCCACGGCGGTTTTACCCGAAGGACGCATCACACCAGAGGATGCTGGTTTATGGAAAGATAGTCAAACTGAGTCGCTTCGCAAGATCGTCGAGTTCGCTCATTCTCAAAACCAGAAGATCGGTATTCAACTTGCACATGCAGGACGCAAGGCATCTACGATCACTCCATGGCTGCACTCTGGATTGGTGGCTCCAGAGAAGATCGGGGGATGGCCGGATAATGTCTGGGCACCTTCGACTGTACCGTTCAATGACAACTTCCCAGTACCCAAGGAACTTTCTAAAGCACAGATCAAGGAGGTCGTGGTCGCATTTGCTGACGCTTCCAAACGCGCGCTCAAGGCTGGCGTCGACGTGATAGAGATTCACAACGCCCATGGATACCTGTTGTTCTCTTTCCTGAGCCCTCAATCTAACAAGCGTACGGATGAGTATGGTGGTAGCTTCGAAAATCGTATTCGCTTAACCCTGGAAGTGGTCGATGCCATTCGTGACATCATCCCTAGTGACATGCCCTTGTTCCTCAGGTGCGCGATCTATTGATATATTTTTAGTCCACCGATTACTGAACTCACGGTATCAGAGTCTCTGCAACTGAGTGGTTGGAGGAGGCTCTACCAGACGAGCCCTCTTGGCGAGTTGAAGATACCGTCATGCTTGCGAGTATACTTGCAGAGCATGGCGTCGATTTCCTGGATGTCTCCAGTGGCGGGAATCACCCTAAGGCCATTATCAAAGGCGGTCCAGCCTATCAAGCACCGTTCGCACATGCTGTGAAGCAAGCCGTTGGCGACAGGCTTGTGGTGGGAGCTGTTGGATCGATTACAAATGGTGTAGTCGCCCAGGAAGTATTGGACAAGGGGCAAGCCGACGTCATTCTCGTAGGTCGATTCTTCCAAAAGAATCCGGCCGCGGTCTGGTCGTAAGTCATTTTACGCTTCTTGGCTAGTTCTGCTCATAATGAAGGGGCCGTGTTAGGTTTGCCTCTGACTTGGGAGTGGCAATAAAGATTGCACACCAGATTTGGGCCTTTGGGGGTCGTGGTGGAATTGCGAAGAAAGTAGATTGGTAGTGTACCTGTGACTAGCTAGATCTGAAGAAGAGTCAAATTGTAGAAGTCGAGAATTGTCACGGCAATTCAGCGAGTATAATTGACGCGGACCCAACCAGAATTTGAGGCAAGTTATTGGCATCCGTGTGAGCTGACAATCGTGTTGGAAAGGTTGTTTCCAATATTATAAGCCCCAGTTGCCACCCACGTGACCGTGTCGTGGGAATGAGCGTGCCGTGCCTGAGCGTGCCGACCAGCGTCCCTGCTTCTACATAACCCTCCGCGCATGCACAGCTCCGAGGATCAAGTGCTCCTTTTTTTTCTTCCGCACCCGACTCTCGACGGGCGAAACCATGGCTTGCGCACGGGGGCACCCAACCCTCGACGAGCCGAACCGTGGCACGCTTGGGCTGGGGTGCGCTTCTTCCGCGGGAGCTTGAGCGAGCCCGTCGTCGTGTCAGCACGCTTCATCGATTGACTCGGATGGAGAGAACCCTACCGGGTTCGTGCGCAACCGTGCCCTGCCGGAGCGTGGAGTTCGTGGTTGTTTGATTGATGATCTCGACCAATTTCTTTGTGGCACATCGTCTGTTCCGGTTCACGATCGAAGAAAGATGATGCTCATTGGATCCTGTTCTGCTCCACGTAGTGTACCAAAAGAAATTGCTGCATGTATATTTCGCTCCTCCGTAACACGTCCAAAGGTCTCTGCACGCTTGTATGTTATATGTACGAAGCTATCTCGAGGTAGTCGACCGGAACATCCAGTGGTCGTTTACATCACTAAAAGATAGTCTGAGCGTAAAGTTCTCATGGCAGCATCATTGAGTTCGGTCCGTGTGGTGCGAATGGTACATGGCTCGAGCGTCCTGCACTTTATCCAGGTTTCTTTTCTCAATTCAGAAACAGAGGATCCACCGCCAGACGAGATCCAAAACTTGATAGATCGAGCCTAGCCCATGGGCATGCATACATTGTAGTTCAGATACTTGCATCCCAACCATCTTGTCTCGTTTAAACCAGGCAGTGGTCTCGTGTCAAGGCCGGCGAATAAACGGACCCCCGTCTCTGGTCATCAGGTCAGGTATGACCGGTCCGCCAGCATGCATACTTCGACCCAAACAAAGCGTGTTTTTACTCGTCCGAACTTTCTCCGCGGGCGTTCAAGAGCCTCCCGGAAGACACATTGTCTTACCAGTGCACATCGCAGCAGCGGATCGCCGATATGGTTCACGATTACAAGCACCTCACCCGTGTGTCAAAACCATCGACATTCGTCTTGCTGATATCGTGACATTGGAACAGCCGACCAGGTAGACTTCTTCATGGAAAATGGCTACGTTGTGATCAAACGAGCCTTCAGCAAGGAGAAGTCCGACGAGTGGACCAAAAATCTCTGGACTCGTCTCGGGTGCGATCCAGACGACAAATCGACATGGCCCACGGACAGGGACCGCATCCACATGCCTGTACATAACCGGGAAGCTGTCAAAACGTTTGCTCCAAAGGTGTGCGGCACAAGCACGATCACGAAGCCTGACCTCATTGTTTGAATCCAGGCCTGGGGAGCAATGTCCGAACTCCTTGGAAGCGAAGACCGTATCGCTGAAAATAGCGGCTGGTGGGGAGACTCTTTTATCGTCAATTTGGGGTCAGAAGAACTTGCGCGTCAAACGGAAACGCTACATCCTCACGATCTAGACAACTGGCATGTCGACGGCGACTTCTTCGTGAGTCTTCTTGGCTAGTAACGTTCTATAAATCGATTGACACGAGGTACATACGGCCCCAGGTTCATTTCCTTGACTCGCCTGAGCAAGCACTTCTTGTAATCCCCATCTTCTCGGATATCAAGCCTCGTGGCGGTGGTACTTATATTTGTCCTGAGGGGATCGAGAAGATCGCGAAGCTCCTCGCCGCACATCCCGAAGGAATGCTTACTAGCCCAGGACTGTGCATGACGCCCTCGAACTCAACCTATGCAAATCCAAGAGATCACCCTGCGTGTTGGTCCCATCTCGATGAGGTAAAGAGATGTCACAAGTTTGTTGAGTTGACCGGGGAGGTCGGCGATGTCGTACTTTTGCACCCGCTGATGCTCCACTCTGCGTCGAAAAATCACCTCCGCATCCCCAGAGTCATCACGAACCCACTTGTAGCGTCGAAGGAGCCATTCAACTTCAATAGAGAGAACCCGGAGGACTACAGTTTGATAGAGAAGACGACTTTGAAGGCTCTGAGCGTTGACCGGCTCGACTACCGAATCACCACTGGACGGCGTCAGGTTGTACCCGAGAGAGTAAGAGTTCAGCAAAAGATGCTGGAGGAAGAGAGGAAGCGGGTGAGAGAGCTTGCTGAATCGGAGCCACAGCCAGTCGCGATCTCCGTAGCGTAGCTTTCAAACTTTTCAGTACTCATTACGGGAATTGATTATGGGTAGTAGTAATGACCGTGTAACAAGTTAGCCACCATGTTTTAGCTGTGCTTTTCAAGTTCTATTTGCTAGTACGTGCGAATCGAGTCTCGCCCTACCGTGTTACTGCGGCTCAACGTTAGTTCTCTTTCATCCCTTTCAGTCTGCATGTTTCCCAGGGGCTTCCAGAATGTCGTCGCTATGTCTCTCGCTCTGGGAGCGGCATCTTATGGGGTCGGTCTCGCTCCGCTATCCGTGCCTCTCTCCAGTACGTGTCCAGGCAAACATAGTTATGGAGGAGTCAACCTGACAGACGAGACATAAGAAAAACAACTATCAATGTTGTCCAACCTTGGTACCGGGCTACTCATAGGCACTGCTCTTGGAGTGATTCTGCCCGAGTGAGTTCTTAGCTCCACTCTGCACGTTGCTTGTTAAGCTTCAAGTTGTCCGGTCATATTCATCATCACAGGGGAATCGAAGAACTGGTGGCCGACGCTGGGGAACGGAGCGGGCACTCTTTCAGCATTGGATTCCCAGTCTTGCTGGGGTTTGCTTTCATGTTTCTTTTGGAGGAATATGCGACCTCCCATGGACGATCACTGGCCCATTCTCACCCTGGAGGACTGGTTTTTGATGTTACCCTAGAGGAACGAGGACATCCCCCAAATCCTGAGAGCCCTCCTCTTCGCCACGTTGAAACTGGTGGCATCCAGCGGGTCTATCCATTATCACTTGGTTTAATCATACACGCACTCGTCGATGGGTATGCATTAGGTGTCTCTGCATCCAGTTCACATTCCCACAACTTGTCCCTCGTCGTATTTCTTGCGATTGTTGTTCACAAAGGTGTCGCGTTTTACTTCCGCTGTCTATTTGTCTGACTATATTTGTAATAGCACCGACTGCGCTTGCTCTGACTACGGCACTTGTTGCCAATTCGCTTTCTGTCACGGACTGCAAGAAGCATCTGTTGTTCTTTAGCCTCGCCACTCCCGTAAGCTCGATTTTGACGTACGGTTTCTACGCCTTCCTCTTCGAGAATAATAACAGTACTTGGTCGGGGAGCGCGTTGCTATTCAGCGTAAGCGATTGAAACGTTACTACTCGGTGATTATTGCCTCATGCGGCCTCGATTTGTAGGGAGGCACGTTTTTGTATGTAGCTTCGGTGATACAGTCCGTATCAGGACATGCATCAGAATCGCCTGCAAGCGAGATGGGGAAGACGATTCGCACTATACTACTCGTGGGGGGGATGTTCTTTCCTGTGCTAGTTAGTCGGCTGATGGTGCATGGACATTAATGAGTCATAGAGATCCTAGTGTGAGATGTATTCGCTGCCTTCGCTACCTTGTCAACTCGAAGCGAGGGGGTTGCCAGTGGTTTCTCGCGCACCAAGGCCAAATTCGTTGTAGTTATCATCGACCATGTCATCCCCAGGGACAAACTCTGAAAGTGAAAGAGAGCCTACGCCTCCGCCACCAAAACGGGCTCGTCCGAGTCCGTCAGGTGGTGGCTCCCCCGGAAGGACTGCGAGCACTGGCGCTTCGAATGTCAACACCAATTCTATCCTCCCCTCCACCAGTTCTGCTCCTACCTCGCCAGTAATGGACAACCCTTCTAATTTGCCTCCACTCTCTGTCTCGATCCTGGGTGTCGAACCACTCGATGAGTTCATCAAGGCGATTGCAGACTTTGTGCATCACATGGTCACAACCCGACCCAACCTTGGTCCCGACGCGAGAGTGGAGGTGGAAGCTAAGCTTGGCATCCTCAGAGACCGTACTACTGGGCAGAGGATATCCTTGCCAGTGCTGGTGGAAACGAGTGCGTATCCAGACGCCTTCACAGTTTACGCATGACGCTGATGTGCCTCAGTCCTAGTCCCAGATGCAGTCGACCTGCGTTTCGAATCAAACATGTCGGCCGTTGGTATCTATCAGCATGACGCAACCAACTGGACTCATTCTGGATGTTTCAGATGCAACACAAGCACTTCAATACACTTCTTAACGAGCTACAACGCAAATCTTCTGAGCCCTCGTACCCTGCATCCCCGCTAGAGTATAAGCACTTCAAGGTGGTAGACACCTTCTATCCATCTGAAAATGCTCGCGATCGTGACAAGATTCGTGTCACCCGTGATCACAAGACCAGCGCAGTTATCGAAGTCACAAAGAAAACAAGATTGGGTGACCTGAACATATATTCCCCAAAGCAGCCAGCGGACTGGAGGGTCAGTGTCAATGTGGAACTCCCGGGTAGGTTGAATGCCTAGCGCACACTTCTAGATGTTCATAAGCTACCCCAGTGCCTCATCCCGTAGGGACGCCGAACCTCTGGAGAAGAAAGGACAGGATATGCTACTCGCACGAAGAATTTAATATTGATCTCACGCAGGTAGTATCCAGCACGAGTCCAAAGGATGTAAGTACATCACGATTGCATCAACTCACTTGCCTTCACTGGCTTGTCCATCAGGCCGAGACACTGCACGAGCTGGAAGTAGAAATTGCACGGTCTGCATTTTTGTTGTCAACGGCCGCGAAGCGAGGGGATCCAAACGTGCCGGAACATGAACGGAATGCGTTTGACGAGTTGATTCGGTCGTTCGTGAACAATGCCAGGATTCTTGTGAAGAACGCTAGTGAAGGATGGCACTGAACACAGCTGTATGACATTACAGATGTAGGGAAAAACCGCAGTTACGATAAGTCGCATACACAATACAGGGTACCAGAGCATTAAAGAGTATAGAGTACTGTGGTAATGTGGTAAGAGGTTAAGCAGTTCAGAGACCAACGATTTCCACCAAGTCGCCATCCTCTAAGTCGGCATCTCCGATTTCCGCTGTTGAGGCCATCTTATCTCCATCGACCATCAACTGAGGGAAAGGAGCAGACCCCCTTGTAGAAGCCGCACGAGAATACTTGTCAGGTAATCCTGCGGCTTTGAGGAACGCCTTGACAATCGCGCCACAAGTGGTAGTCGAGCGGACGGTGAGAGGAAAAGTCTTGTCCTTGGTAGCCGCGGAACGGAATACAAGCTTGATTGTATCTCCAGCGGACTCGGACTCCGGCTCGACATCTGAATCAGACTGTGGCACCGTAGACGGGGAACATCCCGGTGAACTATCGTCGCGAGATGGGGATGATTGCCGATTCCTTTGCTGCGCACGAATATACTCGTCTGTCCGTTTGTCACATGCCTCTAATTGAGGCGATTAGTAACTTTGAGAACTTTCAGGTAGTATGAACAGACCCATTTCTCCCTCCGCCCACAAATGAAGACTATGGGGCGTTCCTGAAGCAAAGACGCGTCTGTGGTCGTGGCTGATCACAAGTTGGTTTGCCATGACCCCTGCTAGGTCGGCAACTCCATCAAACAACTCTCGGAAAGTCTCATGCTGGATTGGTGTTGGATTGGTCGAGAAAGGCCACGGAGGAAAGAGAGAGAGACGCACCCGTCTCACATTGAACGTCCAGCATTGCTCTTGGCCTAAGGGGTTTCGCGGGTGTGGGCGCCAGCGAACCTTGACAGCCACGGTTTCAGGCCCTCCTATGCGTTCCTGGTTGACATAAGCGTGTTTGACTTGTTGCTTAACTGCTTCGGCAATCTTGGCGAGTTCTGGGTCCAGGTCTATCGTATCGGAAGAATCATCCAGGACCAGGGTAGGAGAGGGTGAACGAGGTTGGCGTTGGAATGCGAGTGCTTGTCTGAGATCGACATGTAAGGGGAAGCGGTGCGTAACCATGACGAGGTGCAAACCTAACGATGTTCATTGCATTTGCGCGCTGATGGTCACTCAGCTTCGGGGGTGGTGTAATCGATCTAGAGTTGCTCCTCTCTCGTTTGCGTTTGTTGGGTGATGTGTTCCCCGTGGTCTTCCTGGATGTCTGTTCGATGATCTGGATATCGATATTATCGTCCTCATTATCTGAAGAGAGCCTAGATGGAGCAAGTCAGGATATGACAAGGACCACAACCTCGGGGGATGGTCCCAGGGACCTCGTCACACGCAGATCAAGACGAGGAGGGATAACTCAGCCAGGGAACCCAAGACGAAATGCGTCAGCGCATCTAGATTCATTGACGTACATTGTGGCTACATTCGTGGACTGCCAACGTGGGCGGTCGTTTGGTTTGATCGGTCTCTTCTTCTTGTGGGGTTTGGAAGTGGACGTGTTCTCTCGTTCATCATGCACGTCCCAGTCATCGTCGGATATTGTGAACGGTGTTGCCTCTGGTGGGAGATGAGCTTGATGTGGGGGAAACACGGTGGCGCTTACTTGCAGCGGACTGCGAGAGCTCCTTCCATTGTTGGGCTGTTCTTCCTCTGTTCCTGCGAAAAAGGTCGTCCTCGTCGTTGGCCGTGGTGACGGCCTGTGTTTCACCGGTGGTCGCTGGCTGTCTTGACACGAGACGCGGTCGTGGTCGCGGACGCGCTGGCTGCGCCATTCGTTAATGAGAATACCCCGTGGGAATCTTATCCAGTGCGTCAGTCACATTGTCACACAACGCGTCACGTCACGTTTCCCCTCATGTCCGACAAGGTCACCTTCAAGAAATCCACGTCGCGTCCGGCTCAACGCACGAGGGACGTCGACGCTGACCACGACGACGGCGAACAATCTACAACGGACACGCCCATTTCCCTCGTGTCGAAGCTCAAGTCAAAAGCAAAGCGTTCACAGCCAAAGTCCCGATTGAGCTTCGGCGTCGACGACGGGGTAAGCGTGTTGCATCCCAGCCTAGATCCGCCCTGATGCATCGTGCGTTAGGCCGATGAGGAACCTTCATTTCAGATCAAGAAATCTAGCCTTGGCCGCAAGCTCACTCCTAGCTCACATCCAGCGTGCGTTTCGACCAACACTCTTTTGTCCGCGTGCTTACCCCTCGTCTCAAGTTCGCTGCCTCCAAATTTGGACCAGGCCACAATCAGCACTCATTCCAATGGTGCACCAGTATATGATCAAGCTTACCTCTCAGAACTTCGAGCTAGTACATACTCCACTCGACCACTCGCCAATAATGATGTTTACGACGTTGATGGACCCATGAGTGTAGATGAGAGTACATCTGAGTTTTCGGGATTTTCAGGCGAGCCATCATTCTTTTCGCGGCTTGGAATCTCGTCTTAATCATGTCTCAGAGGCTACAGAGACCGTGATTCCTTCCCAATCAAGAATTGTAGCTGCCAAGGAACGACGAGAGCGTCTGCGCGCTGGTCCTGCAGAACAAGACTACATTTCCTTGACTATTACAAAACGGGCCGACATCCCTCAGGGCCCCCATCCTGAAAGTCGCTTGATGCGAGAAGAGGATGAAATAGGCGAAGGCGAAGACGGTAGGTAAGATTTCCCCTCTACGCATCATTCCTGTTCATTTTTATCCCGCAGAGTATGCGGAATACACTAGCGCCCAGGAAAGGATAGCATTGGGGAAAAAGGCACGCAAAGCCGAGACCTCGAAGCGCAGAGACACCATGCAAGAAATGATTGCTGATGTGTACGTACTTATCCGCTTTCCATACTTTGATTGACACCGTGCATCAGTGTAGATGAAGATGAAGAATCTCTCGAGTGGGAGAGGGAGCAACTCCGGAGAGGGGGTCATGACGCTAGGGCCTCGGAACCGACCCTGGTTAAACAGATTTATAAGGCTGCGCAAAGTATACCTATCATACAACTGTTCTATAGTACGGCCGCTTACATATTCCCAGTTCCACCTGCAACAGACATACCCGCCCTTGGTCCAGCCATTGAACGATTTCAGCGATCATTGGTCTCGCTATCCGACTCCCATGCTTTGAGCACAGGCGCAATCACGTCCCTTGCAGAACAGCGTACCGAACTCGATACCAGAGAGACGGAACTCCGTTCGATGATTGCGGATGCAGAATCGAAAAGGGGCTGGTTCGCGGAGTTCAGGGACTGGGTCGAGAGCGTGGCCACATTTCTTGATGAAAAGGTTTCGTCATCGTTCTTGATGCCCAGCAATGCTAACTTGACATCTACAGTTCCCCAGACTCGAAAAGCTCGAAGAGGAATATCTTTCGGTGCTGAAAGAACGAGCCGAGATGATCGCGCAGCGGCGCAGCGCCGATGACGCAGACGATCTCTCTGTTGTATTTGGCACACCTTCTGAACCTTCCGCTGAATTGGACAAGGCCGATGAGCTGTACCGCGTATTACCTGCATCAAACTCCGGCGTACTCAGAAGGGAGCGGCGTGTCGCTAGAGTAGCACGACGCACTCGTCGACACGCCAGAACAATACCGTCGGATGCTGAAAGCCGCGAAGAAGGCTACTCAACCGACTCATCACTCACCCAATCCGATGCCCTCGACTATCAACAAGCACTCAACAGGATCGCTGCTGACGGTAAAGGTATCCTATCTGATGTCCGGTCTATCGAATTTAAGGACCCGAGCCGTGGCCTTGCAAAATGGTTCGGTGAATGGCGTGAGCGTTATGCTGACAGTTATGTCGGCGCTTGGGGCGGTCTTGGACTGGTGGGCGCTTGGGAGTTTTGGGTGCGACTCGAAATTCTGGGATGGAACCCATTCGAGGTATGTTCATTCTTGCCCTGTGACATAGCTTCTGACAAATTGTGATAGTCGGAGGGGAGTCTGGACCAATTCGCTTGGTTTTCGTCTCTATATCAATATTCTCGGCCTCCGGATGGAGGTGAGAAGGGGGATGAACCGGAACTTGGTCCGGACGGCGACCTTGTTTCGGCGATGATTTCCACTGCGGTCGCACCCGGCCTTTGCAAAGTGCTCGAGGCAGGGGCGCTTGACCCCTACTCTGCAAAGAATGTCCAAAGAGTGATCGATCTAGCCGAACAAGTAGAAGCTTCCATTGGAACGGACAGTAATAAATTCCAGGTGCTGTGTTGTTCCTGGTGGTTAGTACAGACTGGTGGATTACTAACATTATTCGGATCTCTAGATGATTTTGAAATCTGTCCACACCGTTTTTGACAGCGCTACGTCCAATGCGGAGAGGCTCTTGGCCCCTTATGTCAAGTTGAACCATCCTCCCTTCGACCCAGAGGCGGCACCCGCCCGGCAGCGGTTACTCTCTCGGACCGTAAAACTCTTAGAGAACATGTTACGATGGCGCAAGTATGCTGGTGACAAACTCGCCATAGGCACACTTTGCGCGCGGCTGGTAAGCGATTGTATACTTCCCATCGCAGAGAGTGGTTGGGAGGTTGGGGGTGAACGAAAAGTCCGCCAGGTCACTAATTGATTGTTTTTTTCCTATTCGCCCAACGTGAACTTACTTCATCCGTAGGTGATGGCCATCCTACCACAGGAGCTAGCGAACTCGATGAGAGCAACGTTAACCGCATTCACCTAACCGTCGTAATTCATCATCTTGCCCAAAATTTGACAAATTTGAGTACAATTCAACCACAGCGTCAGTGTGCGCGCCGAGCCTCTGTTATGCCGAACACGATGATAATGAGTTGGTCCCACCACCCACATTATCACCGCTGGCCGCTCGGGAGATGAATATGAAGCCTTAATGACCAGTCATGCATCTCCTTGGCCTCATTTCGCTTTGGGTGTCCCGCAGGGTTGGTTCGTTCCGCTGTCAGACACCTCCATCAGTATCAGGGACTGTTCCTTTCAATCCCCAGATAGAAAGTTAACACGACTTACGTTTGGATACATGCCCGGCGTGGTGTTGCTCGACTCGGAAGATCCGAACAAAGGATTTGTTGATTAAACTCAAAAATCGCTCTTTCAGTTTCTAATTTTTAAAAGTGATTGATTTGCGACGCGACACTTGGTTCACGATCACTCATTCAAGGCCTGGAGGTCTGTCCGCGGATCTCCCCGTTAGTCATCGGTGGGACTGGATTGGATGAATCGACGGTATTCTTGAATTCGCGAAATCTTGAAACCTCCGTTGTACGTCACATACTATTTCAGCAAATGTCTCCCACGTTAATTAAATGACATAAACGCGGTAATATTGTTCAGAACTCATCGATGCGGCCAGACGGTTTTGTCATGCATCCAAAAAACGTGGCCCCAGCCGTTATATTTAGTATGGGTTATCCGGTGTCGCAAGCACGAGATTCTATCTTGAGCACTCTGATGCCATAACGTATGAACCTCCTTCCAGACATTGAACAAAGTTGAGTGAACTGGTTCGTCACATTCGTGTTGGTATTTTACGCCTCAGCTGAAATAGGATTAAGTCGACGAGGTTGGCGCCGTTTTGCAAACCTTGCCGATTACGCACGATGATTGCTCGGTTCGCCCACGATCAAACCACACCTTCTGCCGCACCAGTGCCATTCTTTACTTTTTCAATGACGCGCATCATCTGTATGTCAACTTGGATCTCACACGATTTCGTTAGCGTGGTACCCGGATACCTCAGGGCATTTTAGGCAGCTTTCTGCCTATAAAAGACGTGCAAAAGAGCTTTATCGCCCAGTGTGTTGACCTCCCTCCCTTCCTTTTACTATTCCTCTTTACGACATGTCTGAACTTGCTGAGTCGAGCACGTATCTTCGCCAGCAAGATCCCAGTACAAAACAATTTATTCCCTTTGCAGACTGTGAACACTGCACGCGGTATCCTAACCGCTGGTCAAAGATCAGGTTGGTCGGACTTGATCTCTCCCGACTATGCTCATACCCTGTGCCAGGGAGTATGTACGAGAGCCAGCTGCTGAATTTCTTGGGACTATGATCCTTGTCATTTTCGGATGCGGTGGCGGTTGTCAAGTCGTTCTATCGTCTAGCACCGCTGTCGCCTCTAGTCCTAAAGGGGTCAGTCCTGACAACTACTATTAGACTGTTCAGCGCTCACAGCTTAATGGTAGGAATATCTCTCTCTTAACCTGGGTTGGGCTATCGGTAGGAGGTTTTCCTACTATGTGGGGAGTGCATCTCACATCCGACAGGTTTGGCTATGGGCGTTTGGGCATGCGGTGGAATTTCAGGTGGTCACATCAACCCAGCGGTCTGTTACGTTGTACCGAGTATTCTATCGCCCACTCATGCCCCACTAGGTCACTCTTGCCATGGCGTCTATTCGCGGCTTCCCTTGGAAGAAAGTCCCCTTTTACGTTCTAGCCCAGCTTCTTGGGGGTATTTGTGGTGCTGGTATTGTTTACGCCAACTACTACCATGCCATCAACCTCTACGAAGGTGGATCAAACATTCGCACCATCTCGGGCACCGCCGGCCTGTTTGGGACATATGCGGTGTGTTCTGCAAGTCCGTTGTTGAAACATTGGCTAATCATGAATTAAGGCGGACTACATGACTTCTGTCTCTTGTTTCTTCTCCGAGGTTAGTCGCGCTCTGTTTCATACATCTTACATGAGTTCACACGTGTCTAGTTTTTGGGATCTGCTATGCTGATCCTCGCAATCTTGTCCGTGACGGATAAGCGGAACTCCCCGACTCCCCCAGGTCTAGTCCCTCTGGCACTCTTCTTCTCTCTCCTTGGTATTGGTCTCGCTCTTGGCATGGAAACAGGGTATGCGATCAATCCTGCCCGTGACCTCGGTCCACGCATTTTGACAGCCATGGTCGGTTATGGAACAGCTGGTATGCATTTCTTAGCTTCATATTAGCAGCGTGTTTCATCTCCCCCCAGTCTTTAACTTTAGGAACCAATATTGGATTTGGTGCCCGATATTGGGCCCAATCTTGGGTATGCAATTTGGAGCTCTGGTCTACGACGCGCTCGTCTACGTCGGCTCTGACAGCATCGTTAATAAGCCGTACGTGTTACTGGATTATGCGTTCTAATCTTCTCAACAATCCTTTTTAGGGACCTGGAGGCTGAAAAAAGGCATCTTCAAGGCTGCGGTCACAAGAACGTCGATACACCCGCTGACGCAGTTTGATGCTTGATATCCTAGTTTTCCGTAACGTTTTTGGAACGAACTTTTATGCTTTCTTTCTGCTATGTCATAGTGCGACGTGCTGGATGTTTTGGTGACTGTTATTGGCCCGTCGGCGAATGACCTGACTTTTGCTTGCGCTGTTACCTACGACGATAATAACGACTTCTTTTTGATGGACCCCAAAGTGCCTTGTTAACGTGCGTCACGTTGGAACGACTTTGAACTTGCTCAAGGTCAGCGGACTTGAACGTGAAACACAATCCGGGGAGTGCTAGCATGCCTCGATCTTGGCTGTTCCTTGACTAACACCACTGGCACCGACCAATATCATCATAATTCAGAGGTTGTCACAACTTTCTTGCCGCAAGCATCGATCTGGCTCCGACTTGCAGTTGGCAGATGGGTCCAGAAACTCGAGCACAGGCCCCAAGTTTCGATCCTCTGGCTGGCCCGTCCATGAGGCGGCCGTATCCGTATCCTAGACAGTCTACTAGGCACCAGACTGCGGGTGCTCGCGAAGTTGGCATCGATGGCCGCCCTACAGACGGCCTCACCAAATCTACCGGCGATGCCCGCGGAAAGCTGGTTGAAGGTTACACTGATTCTGCTTGGCAGTGTTTCGTCATGTGGGGTTCCGAGGCACCTATTGGCAGTGCGCGTGGAGCTGGAACATACCGCTCTGAACCCCCGTTCCGAAACGCGCGTCCCGGAGACCTCAGCGGATCTGGCCTGATCAACCGGGGTCTCTTGGTCATGTATTGGTCATGATCGCACCCAATATTCAGTTCCTACTCCCCTGGACATCCTGCTCCGAGTCGCGAAGCATGCGTCTTGAACCTCAAGGGCATCCGACATCTTGTGGTGATCCTCACGTTTCTGATTCTATTGACGATGGAACAAGTTTGTGCCGGTGCCCGCCACATGTTTCCACAGGATGGTGATCCTTTTCAATCCGTAATACTAGTATTAAATGGTGAGTTGGTAGGCATATCCTCTGATGGGTGAGGTACTAATGTATCAACGCCACTGCGACGTGTCACGACGCTGTTGAAGGTATAGAATCTTCTCCGGCAGGCAGTGCGTGCCTCCCAGTTCTTGAACACGACCGCGCTGGATGAGCATCTCGTGCCTCCCCCTGACATCAGGTGACGCATTAATATTGGGCCAGACCTTGCCAATTCCGCGTCGTTCAAGTTCGGATTCATGATCACCGGGCTATATGTTTACGTTACGAGACCCCCTGCCAGTGGCAAAGTTCCCGGGTATTCTGATATCCGATGGTCTCGTTCACAGCGTCAACTGTCAAGTTTCCTTTCGATGCATCCTCATGTCCGGCGTACGCACAGGATGGTGAGTGGCTATCTGTCCACCGTTAGCTAACACGGAGGTCTTGTTATCGCTGCCAAGAGCATCATTTCTCGGTTCAGGTTGGGCCGCAGATCTGCAATCGAGTTCGTTTGATGCGCTGAATAGACGAACCAGTCTTATCAGAAGCAACTGTCACTACGACGGCGTATCTGCCTGCGAGCGTCACATGAACCTAGAAATCCATCAAACCTCGATTCAGTGTCAGGTTGCTGTTGGTTGCTTTACCTTTTGTGGGCTTCCCTGAAAAAATAAGTCCCGGTCTACGATATTCTCACTCACGTTCCGAGTCTGCCAGTGAGGCGCCTTCTGCGATCCACATGCCAATTGCTTCCGTGCCACATCGACGTCGTGGAACGCAGAGGGAGAACCTATTCGCAGTTGGCCCTGCACCAAGTTACATCATGATGAGTGCAGAGATTGAAGATCGATTCGATCACATGCAACAGCGTAGGATCCTCCCTCACGTCCTCCCACCGTATTGACGATGCCAGTGACGCTAGTAGATACAACGATTATCAATGCACTAAGCACTGATCATCAGAGGATATGCGATAAGCTCCTGCGTCTGGTGTACTCATCATCGATGTGCTCGTTGTGACGGATAAACCCTTCAGCGAACGGACTGGTCCACTGGCTGTCATGATTCATCATCATCCTCGGTATCACTATACACCGATGAAGCTTCGAAGTCCGGGATATATGCCTTTAGTCAAGTGTGTATGTTCTTAGTTGATAGGCCCACGAATTCAAAAAGAGCGTCCCAACAAGTCCATTCGCGAGCTACACACGTTCTATGCAGATCAAACTCATACACGTCCGAGTTCTGGTGAGACAGATACAGAGCGCAAATCAAAACCAAAGGCAAATAGAAAAAAGAACCACCCGACCAGCAGATGGCGCCCAACGCCCTGGACAGCGCCCTACCACCGTCTTGCCAGCCGGCCGATCGCCCACACGAGCGCAGACACACATATCGGTATCAACACGATCCAGTTGACAATGTCCCACAACACACGTTTGCCGAATCGACGGCGCTGGAGGAGCCGTTCCTTGCGCTGAAGAAGGGGATCACGGGATGGCGATGGGGAGCGGTCAGAAGTGGAAGCGCGCGGGGAGCTCAGGGGTGAGGAGGGTCGGTGGGGTACGACGATCGAAAGGGGGCGACGGAGGTAATGGATAGTGATGTGTGCCAAGGCTAAAAGACCCATCACCGCGGATTTGATTTTTCATATCTCAAGAAAGGATACAAGAACGTACCTGGTAGTAGGAACCCCCCGAAGACGGCTGAAAAGAGGGTGACGTCGCCGAAAACGATCGCCATGGTTGGTGGGACTAGATTGAATGCGAGAATAATCGCTGTGATGATGACCAGAGCCAGATCGGTACGGATCATGCGATATGGTACTCCATGTAAAGGGAGTAATGTTATCGATACGACGACGGATGGGATGGATAGAACGAGCGTAGCGATGCGCGAACCGAGTATAATGTTATCCGTCGCCACAGAAGCCTTTCGCTACGGGTCAACCCACGTCGGCTTATCTATCGGATTCACTTACGGGAGTGCGAGGTGATGCAGCCATGATCACGGGGGGGAGCAGGAGCAATATCGCCAACACGGTCGAGAGCATGTTCAATAACTGAAATTTTCTCGCCCTTGCATTCCTGGACGCAGGGGAATTAGATGTAGTCTTCGCTGCCAAGGAGGCGGACAAGGGGACCGTCATGGTAGTGGTGCACGCAAAGGCCAAGCTACCTATAGAACGGTCGAATGAGAAGGTGGGCATGGAAATGGCGATGGGGTACAGAACTGATTTCATTCCACAACACTCCTCGTTGGAACGAGCGTGGGTTTGGTAGCGATGGTTCGTTCGCGCCATAGAAGCGAGCTACCGCGACCAACCACGCCACATACGAAGCTACAGAGAGACCGATCGTGTACACGATGGACTTGGAGGCCAGCGACCTAGGGAGAGAGAGTACAAATACCGCGATACATAGTAGAACTGAAACATTGAGGCGAGAGGGCGTTGGAATAAATTCTGGGAGTTTGAGGAGGAGCACAGAGTCTACGGAATCTTTGTACAGGGAACATCAGAGCAGGTATCATATGATCATGGTGCATACACCAACCCCGCAGATACATGGCAGCCAATAAAATCCGGAATAGTCCGCCGAAGATGGTAAATGTATAGGCTGCCCAGCCATGGTTGCTGACCCTACGACGACGCCGTGCGATCATATGAACGAGAATGTCTTCTGTGGATGACTTGCGCACATAGCGACCTAGGAGAAACCAGATTTGACGACAAAAGGCAGAGAGGGTTGCAGCGACGACGAGTCCGGGGAGGCCATATGCAAGTGGGGCACTCCCAATATCGGAAGCATATATGGCGCCGAGCCTGAGGTAGGGAGACAAGAGATATAAAAATACGACGGCTGAAGAGAGCGGTGGGACGGGTAGTTGGTTGGTTCCGAGTTGGGCGTCATTGTTCTCGTTGTCGTCTTCCTCGTCGGTGGTGTATTCTTGGAATGGGTCGCCGTCGTCTGTGTCAGCGAGGAGTATAAGACGCGACGATGCGCCCGTTGGAGCGGAGGGAGGAGGAGGTGAGTCGAGCCTGGGACTCGGGGACATTTGTCGGTGAAGGGTAGGATTGAGCGTGCGACTTTGACCAGTGCGATCATGACTGAACTAGACAGTCGTCCGCAGCGAAGACGGCCAACCATCGCGAAAGAATGGCAACTCGCCGTACTCAAAAAGCTCCAGTCAGAGTCAGGAAACCCCACAGAGGAACAGCGCTCAGCAGCAGCAGCGGAAACTGGCCTGTGTGTACAACACCAGACTGTCTTCCAAACTTGACCGCGTTTCTAGAGACGAAAAGTGGGTCAAGAACTGGTTCGTCCGCCAACGATCAAAGCTCGCCGCTCGCAACAGAAAGAGTCAACTGGCGGGTCACTCTGTAACAGTACCGACGTTCAAGGTGCAACTCTGTCAGCCTCAAGGTATGCCGTCCCCCAGATCGGTCTCGACACCCATCGAGCCTGCGCCATGTCTGCCGTCTCCTGCCAGTCTGGAGTCTCGTTCGCCTTGCCCATCACCAGCGACCCCAAATTCCCATGCGACACCTCGTTCACAGCGAAGCGTCTCTGCGTCTCTGTCTCCGAACAGCCCATCTCAGAAGCCAATACCGACGTACTCCAGGGATCCGCTCTCCAACCGTTACCCTGACTTTTCTCAATTCTTTCGCTCTCAAGTATACGAACGATTCAGTATTTTCCAGTTATCGGCACCGATCAGCAACTACAACCACCTTGTCCAACTTGTGGCCAACCCAGGCATGGACTCGCACGTTCCTATCCATGTCCAGAATCTGTTGAATCTGGTGTATCCCCTCCACCTCGGCGGCATTCCTACCGATCAAACCTCCTCAACAAACATGCACCCTTGTCCCGTTGCATTCCCCATGAGGCTTGTGGATCTCTTGGATCACTCTTCACTCATGCGACACCCCGTTGTTCCTCTCCCGGAGTTGGAGTATCCCATTTAAATTCAGTGATTGTGCCTTTCCTCCATGTTGGTCTGTAAACCTGTATCGTATCTGAAACATGTAAGCCAAGACTTTTTTTTTACCCGCCACAACTACCTTGTATCCCCGACCGATGACCCAAGCTATACTTGCACAGTTCAGTCCCAGATGCAGCCCACAGACACATTCCCTCCCTCTCTTCGACGATTTGCAGCGCTGCGACATGGTGCTCAGACGGACTTTCAAACGCTATTCGATGAGCGGAACCCGTTCCTCCATCGAGGGGCGGACCGCCTGTGGATAATGACCAGATTCGAATCCTGTTGTCTTGACCAGCGGCAAACAGAAATTTCTCGTATGGATCAGTTGCCAGCGGCTGAAAGCAACGGATCGCTTAGAACGCAATTCCGAGCAAGATTTTGACGACGACCGACCAGTTTAGTGGTGTACGAGTTGACGTTGCCAGTGAAATTCATCAATGGCGCCCGAATGGGAAACCGTAAATCAAATGTCGAGATCTGGATTCTACCCTCAGTGGCTTCACGTACCAAGAACGCAAAACGCTTACCCTACCGTCAAGGAAGCTTACAAGAAGTTGGTAGTCACGTAAGTGCTTAAGGCCAGTGATTGAACTCATGCGCTGGGATGTGCTGTCGAAGAGCGGGTAGCTGGGAGATCTCTGGACGCGTGTGTCGAATCGCATGATACCACCGTTACGGAGGCCGGCGTAGAGGACGTTCTGTGCGACAGTCAAACAGGATGATCAAAAGGCAGAGACAAAGTAGACTCTACCTCGCGTTGAGCGAGTGCAAAAACATCGCTTTTGGTGGGAAGGGAGTGTAAGGAAGTGGACACTGCGATATCCTCTATCACCACGACTTGTTTATTCGCGCCTGACTGCAAGGTCAGTGAAAGACTGCGAAGATCGATGGGCTAGGTACCGAGAACGAGACGAGATCCGAGTAGATCTGTTGCCCAAACATCGTGGACTATGCGGTTGTCGATTCTCGAGACAAGGGTGCTGAGTTTCGTAAGTGAGAGAATGACTAACAAAGGATATGGGTCTCACCCTTGTGCGGGGGCGTCGAGGGGAACATATAGTATTCTGCATTCTGGACCAAAAGAAGTAGCACTAGGCAAGGTCATACCTTAGTGCGAGGATGAATGAGGGGACAGACGACCGACACGCATGCTGTGGGAGATAGAGCGATGGAAGACACCTAGAGGGATGTTGAAAGATGGTAGAGATTGAGAACCGAAGAATAACGTGCCTCGGAGGAGAGGTGGTACTGTGGTTGCCATGGATCGATGGTCACTGACGCATCGTTTTGCACGTCAACGACGGAGGAGTAGAACCAACCGAGTGTGTCTCCGACAAAGTTGTACACCTGTCCGTTGTGAGAAACGGTCTTGTCTCGGCTGTCAAGAAGTGGAAATGCGGGACCAGGATTGGTGCGCACCTGGAAGGCGGAGATGAGCCCGTGAAGAGGGATGGTATAACGTTGCGTCTTATCGGTGAGTGAGAACTGGGAAGAGTGTACTTGGCTATGGCAGAGTGAGATGACGTTAGAATGGTGACAAGGGAACGGACTGGATGAGAGCGTCCTTGTGTACGGTATGGCACACTGAACGGAGACGCGCGAGGGCGTGATAAGACGACAATCTACGCGGGCGTGGCTCTGTGTCGAGGGTGGCTGTCTGGGTGGACTTGTCGGGTTGTACTGCCAGTGCGAGGGGAAAGTAGCGCTGTTTGTCGTTGTCCCAGCGCAGACCGGGTAATTGGCGACGGGGCATGGGAGATGGGAGAACAAGTCTACAACGAGTCAGGTCGTGGGATACACCTCCTTGACGATGGACGATGAGCTTGTTCGAAAAGTATCCCGCTGACCAGCCTCTGTCTTTTGACTTGGACGCTCCCCTCCTCGACGAGGACCCGTTCGCCAACTTGTCCTCCTGCGCCACGCTCGATCACCTCACTCTCTCCCAAGTACCCCACTCCTCCCCAGTCGTCCAAGTACACGTACCGAGACCTACCGTCGCTCGTCCAAAGTCATCAAGTCATGGTCAAGTCCATCCCGCGTACACTAGACCAGCATTTACGCCGCGTCCTTCCTTGCCTTCTTTGCACGCTCTCGCTCAAATGAACCTGTCCTTTCCGGGTAAAAAGGTGACATCTTCCTTTCCTATAAACAAACCTCCGCTCTAACATGGCCATTCACAGATTCGAAAAGGAACACCTGGAGCACGACTGCCACACGAGCCATGGGACATGGATTTGAGCGCAGAGTTGACGAAAACCGTTCCTGCCGTCCCTTTGGCTCCTTCCAAACGTCGTTCTCCTCCACCCTCAGATCCTCAGACTGACACCTCAGGAACGTGTTTGGTCGCTCGGGAAATCGCGGTCAAGGCGACCTCGCTTGTCGATGAAACAACAATATGTTGCTCACGTTCATTGTCTGGCGACGACGCCGACATGGATTCCCTTCCCTCCCTTTCTTATACCACTTCTGAGCACTCTTCATCCACTCTCTCACGCTCCTCATCCGTTGCTTCCTCTCCCTCCCAACACCCTTCCGTGCCTGTAAACAGTTTAATGGACAGCCACGATCACACACCGACCAGTATCCAGGTCGACCACGACTCTCCTGAAGAAGAAGAAGACCCACTCAGTTATCATTCAGATTTCGACTACTATACCAAATCTTTCTCTGACCTCTCAGATTCAGATTCAGACCAAGAGTCATCCTCCGCTGCCAAGGCAAGGCACCATTCTCCTCCTCCTAACGTCACCGTCACCCCATACAGTTCTCTTTACAACCCAGTCGTTCTCGAACCCCTCCCATCCGCCGACACGATGCGTAGAGTTACCGTCCCTCACTCCAACTCCCATGTAGCTTTGCCAAATCTGCCGTCATCGCGAGAGAGTGACGGGTGGCGTGGGCATACAAACGTGCCTGAGTCCCAGCGTAGCTGCCTAGACAATGCTAGAGGATGGGAAGCAGTTAGACCTAATGGAGGTTATTTGGGTGGTCAACCTTCGGGAACACACCGCGGCGACGACAACGATGGGGACAAGGCTCGTCGAGGTAAACCCCGTCCCTCGGCCCCGAACGCCTCAGACCACACTTCATCCTCGGACGATGATGCAGACGGTATCACAGTCTATTACAGCCTTGATGGCATGTCGAACGGCCCTCCGTCGCGTCCCCGTTCGCGCCATTCAAAGGCTGGTGGTGGTTCAGATGATGATGTCCCTTTGGCGCAGAGAGTACCCACCGCGTTGTCCGCTCAAAAGTCGATTCGAAAGCAGCTACATGACGAACGCCAGCAGCGAAGGCTGGAGCGCGCAAAGAGCTCTCGGAAAGCCGTAGAACCTCCTTTACCATCTCAACCCACAGAGCCTCTCTCCTCATCAGCTGCGCCGGCACGATTTCGAAAACGGTCCATGTCTGCTGCACCAGCGCCTGCTTCGGGTTCGCGAACCGCGGCCATGGACCCGTTTCCAGTAGAGGACTTGACTAGAAAGCTCATGAGCCTCCAGGCTTCTTCCCGCACGCCACCTCAGACGGCTCCCCTAGCCTATGACAATTCGGTAACTACTACCGTCTCTCCTCGGGTGCCCGCTTGTAGCAGTGGTGTCTCTCGAAGTTCATCCCGAGGGAAGTACACGGACCACACAGCCTACTTGCAACAAAAAACCTCCAGAATCCCTGAAACGTCATCACAATTGAGATCTCAGCGCTCGTTCCATCGTCCTGACGGGAGGTACTCTGAAACGCAGTGGTCACCTATCGGCCAAACGTCGGCTCCCCGATTAGGACGCAGCGCAACAGCCGCCGCTTCTAGCAGTCGCACCGCACGCGTTGGACGCGATGCTGGTTTGGAACAGCACCCCAAGTCAGGTCGTGTCAACGATGACGGTCGAAAGCCTTCAGCGAGCGTTCCTCGATCATCCATAGACAGAGAAAACGATGTTGCTCAACGAGCGGTGCAACGACCACCTGTCCCTCCACTGCCGATCTCGGACTCTACACCACCACAACTTATGTCCAAGGTGCCTGTGGTACAGCAAAGGATTTTCATCGGGGACATGCAGCGATTTAACATGGTGGAGATCACGCCTGCCACAAACGCTGGAGGCGTCATAGACACGGTGGCAAGGCAAGGGACGTTGGATAAATCGGGGTCGTGGATGGTCTTCGAGCTGGCTCAGGACTATGGCATGGGTAGGAACATCCATTCAGCCTATATACTCCACTCTAAAACGATTGCAGAACGCCCCATACGGGATTACGAGCTCCTGTCTGATGTTTCTGCCTCATGGAACAAGGACAAGTTATTAAATGCTTTCGTTATCAAGCAAACCCCTCTCGCACCATTATTGAGTCGTTCTGTTAGTCATTCTAGATGGTCGTTGAAAAGAGTCGCTTACCGAGTCCACACAGGCTATCCCTTCCAGCTCCCCTACCTATCGTGGCTGGGTTGAATGGGAAAGTAAACGAGGAAAGTGGAGCAAGCGTTGGATGGAACTTCGTGAACACGGCTTGTGGTTATCGAAGCGAGACACGGTAACGTCTGATGTCGCAGAGCTGACCTGGCTGCGTTACTCATCCAAATCCGTAGGGCAAGGACGAAGCTTTTCTGTGCTCGCTGTCCAGCTTTGATGCCTACTATATGACACGGCGGCACAAGTCACCGAAATCGTCTGTGTTCGCCATCAAGTCCACCGAACATCCATCCTTATTTGAAAACGCTGCGGATTATCTTCATGTATTTTCTTGCAACCCCAAGGACGGCGAACAGTGGATGCAGGCCATACTCGTCGCTCGTGTAAGCAGACTAGACGCTTTTCTATTCGATTCGAAATCGCTCATCTGTCCTAGTCGTACGTCCTCTTCCAGGAACGCAATGTGCTCTTTGCCAAAACTGGGGAATCACACTCCCAAGCGAAACCACTTGCCCGTTCCCGAACCAGGAAACAATCTGTATCCCGCCCTGCGCAACTTCTCGTCAATGTACTACCTCCCTTCAGCCAGGCACCGACCGCCAATATCGCCTTTGAGCCTGGCTCCCTCTTGGCTAAACGAAAAGCAGATGCACAACCGTAAAGCGTCGTGCTTGTTCGTACGGCTCAGTCCATATATGTACCGTTAAACCGCGACTTGTCTTAATCGTGGATCATGCTCGTGTCTACTGTACTCTACAAATATGATATAGATGGCAGGAACCAATGTGCGAATAACCAGAGCGAGAAATGAGATGGACGAACTGCAACATAGACACGAATGAAAAAGATCAGGTAGACGTCTTTTGTTTCTTTTTCGCTGGCCCGTCGTCACCGCCCTCCTTGGCCTTGGCCTTGGGTTTCGCTTTCGGCTTTGGCTTTGGCTTGTCGTCGTCGACGTCCATCGCATCGTTCTCGTCGTCCTTTGGTTTAGCTTTGGCTTTCGGCTTGCCAGGTTTCTTTTTGGGCTCGTCTTCTGCGTCGCTCCCGTCTGCCTTGGCCTTTTTCTTGGTGAGCTTCTTCTTCTTTCCATCTTTCGCAGCCTTGGCCAACTCCCGGTCACCACTCGCGTCCGACGCCGTGACGCCACCTTCAGAATCAGACTCGCTCTCGCTGGGTGAACCCGCGTCGGTCGACGACGCCTGAAAGTCCTCATCTTAAACCAACTGCATCAGCAAGGATCATCACACATGCACGATCACCACGACTGACCTTCCTCGCTGTCGTCCTCGTCTCCACCGACTCGAGGCTTGGGTCGTTCGTCACCACTGCTCGCCACGCTTTGCATCTCCTCGTCCGAGTCGCCCGCGCCAGCGGCCATTATCATATCCACGTCGGCCACCATCTCGTTCTTGGTCTTGACCTTTTTATCCTTGAGGAACGTTTCCACCGGTTCGTGCTCCTCCTTGTTGATCGACGTAAAGGTGTATTCGGGTCCGCTCTTGGTGACGATCTTGAGGTCAAACGTACGGGCGGCGCTCGCGCCCATGCTGGCGCCCACGCGAGAAAAGACGCATTGGTGGATGTCAGAGAGCTCCACGAGCGTGGGCTGTTTGGACACGAAAAATATGTATTTTTCAAGCATGAAGAGGTCACCTTGAACAGCTTTGAGATTGGCTTTGATGCCGGGATGCCCGTCGCGGCTGCCGGCGCATACCTTGAGTATCTGGAAACGTCGAGGAGCAGAAACGCCGTACCTTTGGAAGGCGCCCGAACCAATGATTTTCTTCTTTGACAG
The DNA here is from genome assembly GCA_038091295.1 of Tylopilus felleus. Taxonomy (NCBI): domain Eukaryota; kingdom Fungi; phylum Basidiomycota; class Agaricomycetes; order Boletales; family Boletaceae; genus Tylopilus; species Tylopilus felleus. The sequence goes on along the minus strand of JBBPOE010000001.1, from coordinate 198,501 downwards.
CGCACGGAAGACGCCCGACACGACTTCAAACGTGGGGTCTTCATAGTTCTTTTTCAGTCTATCGTATTTCGCGATATCCTCTCTAGCGGGGCCTACTCAGCCAGAAGTGATAGTCAAACAACTGTGAACGCACTCAGACATGTTTAGCTCGGCGGTCGTCTCTTCCTCACGCGCGAATTGCATGACCAGATACTGATACCTGGTCTGACCTTGTCTGATTGGTGTGCTAAGACCAAGCTACTCATGGTTAGAATGTCATATTGAACAAAGTAGGGATACTCACAATGAAAAGAACATGTTGATCATCCTTAGGGAGCAGGAATAGCCTTGATATACTTGAATAAAGGATTTTGTAGTCGTACGTCTTGCCGCGGAGTCGCAGGAAGTCGAGGAACATGTCCACATCGTAACGTCCACGAGGCGTGAGTACGAGTACCTCCTCGAAGCTTAAAACGAGATCGCCAGATACTTGGCCAATTTCGGCCTTGTCTTTGATGGCGTCGTGGAAAGCTTGAGCTGCACTGACTTCCTCCTCGTCCTCCGCATCGGACTTTTGTGAGCCGGCTTCTGAACCACGAAGTTTCGTGTGAGTGCCAGGGACGTAAAAACGGATCTCGACCATCTCATCCGGAGCATTTCTTGAAGGCTTTTTACCACTGGACGATGAAGGTACGAATTCAAGGGATACCTCTGTCCTCCCGGCAATGTTGGAATTGGCGACCTGCTTCAAAGGTAGCTCGAACGCGGTCTTGTTTGACACTAGGAAAGCCAGGTCTTGTCCTTAACAGAAATGAGAACCGGCAGGCCATTTCGTGCATCCTCTGAAAGCAAACCTTGGATATCGGTGACTCCCCAGTTCCACCCTTTGAACGTTACATCCTTTACCTCCAACGTCACCCCAAAGTGTTGCTTGAGCAAGCTTGCGACCTTGTCGTGGTCCTGGTATCGGAGGTATTCGTTAGGTTCTCATTTACAGACGGCGGCTGTCGGCGCACCTCGCGCACGAAACCGTCAAACGTCTCCCTCCGTCTGTCCTTGAGCCCGACTCTGAGCTGAAAGTTCCTCGCGACGCGGAACCATTGGGCCCATTTTATCTCGTCTGCGGGGACTGCTGTCACTGCTTCGTTTTCTTCGCCCTTCCAGGCCATGCCGCTGCTCGCCAGTCGCAATTCTGGTGGGTGACCATGAGTCCGAGAAAGCTACTCCGAGGAAATTATGCTCACTGCCGACTTCTGAAGATAGACCCTGATATATGCGGTCAAACTGGGTTGTAGCCATGGTGGAGATGGTGGTTGTGGGTGAAGAGTCGCGTCGGATGTCACATGTGTAATCAGCGCGTCAACGCGTTCGAGTTGCCACTACCGGCAGTCTCTCCTCCTTGGCTCCGACTTCCAGTCTTCCTTCACCCGTGGCCGCGGTCGCTGCCAGTCATATCTCAAGATCCTCATGGACTCGACCCAAGAGCGAACGTTTTGTAAATGGTGCGCTCATCCATGTTACGCATCGTCAGCACGCATCCCTATCCCTTTTACGATCTTCAGGCTCAACACAAAATTGGAGGCAAATGGATACCCGCCCATGCACTCGCTCGAGCATGATCTGTCCGATGGCGTGCGCTTGATCCAATTGATGGTCCGTTCCATTGCTGTATCGCGTTTCGCAATTTGGTGCTCACGTCGCAGCGCAACAGGAGATCATGGGTAGCTATCACCAATCCCCTGCATGTTGTCGGATCTCAAGTCACTTTTAGGAGATACCTCGCTCGGAAGATATAACAAGAATCCGAGAATGCGCGTTCAGAAAGCAGAGAACGTGAACAAGGCATTGGAGTTCATCAAGCAGAGGGGCATCAAACTGACCAACATCGGTCCTGAAGGTACTATCATCCCAGACAAAACACAGCACGACTGTATTGCTCATCGACGTCGAGTGCAGATATCATGGACGGTAACTTAAAGCTTATTCTAGGCATGATATGGACCTTGGTCCTACGTTTCACGATCGCAGACATCAAGTGAGTGATCCGCAATACACGGGGTAGTAACTGTCTGAAAGCCACTCTAAGCACGGAAGGTCTCTCTGCCAAGGAGGGGCTTTTACTTTGGTGTCAGCGAAAAACGGCCCCGTATAAGGAAGTTAAGGTCCAGGACTTCTCTATCAGCTGGTCTGATGGACTCGCATTGTAAGTATATGTGTCTTCTTTGCCCGGATTTCCAACTCAACTCTTTCAGATGTGCCCTTATTCATTGCCACCGCCCGGACCTTCTAGATTATGACAAGCTGGACAAAGTAAGACCCTTGTTTTCACCCCATTTCCCGGGAGTGACATCAACACAGTCAGATCGACACGGAAATACCCGCCTGGCATTTCAGGTTGCTGCTGATCATCTTGGTATACCAGTCAGTGTTGTCTTGTCTGGATTTGGTGCCGTTCTCAAGACCTTTCTGCCAGCAACTGCTAGAGGTCGAAGATCTGTGTGACTCGGACCGCCCAGACGAACGTAGTGTTATGACTTATATTGCCAGTTTTTTTCACGCCTTCTCCACGATGGGTCAGTTGTTGTGTTTTCAAAAATCTCATTATTCACAAGTCACTACAGATCAAGCGGAGACGGTCTCCCGCCGTGTTGAGAATTTTGCGGAACTCATGCAGTCGGTATGGACAAGCAAGAATGATTATGAGCGCAGGGCTCGCAATGTTCGTCGGGTTTATTGAACCTCTTTTGTCTCGGTCTGACTGGCATCCATAGTTACTTCGTGCACTGGCCGAGGTCCAGGAACAGTGGAGGGCGAGCAGATTCACAGGCACTTACGCAGACGCCAAGGGGCAATCCTCAGCTTTTACGACTTATAAACAAACGACGAAACGTCTTTGGGTTGCAGAACGACAAGATATCACCACCCTCTTTGGCAATATTCAAACGAAACTTCGGACGTATGGATTGAGGGAATATGTCCCTTCTGTCGGACTTTCACTTTCGGTTGGCAGAACTGAAGCTTTTTTATGCCCCGCTCACACAAAATTATCAGGATATAGGCAATGCATGGAATGAGCTCTTGGACTCGGAGGCAAAGCGTTCTCGATCAATAAATGCACAGATACGACAGTATGTGAGACACCTAGCGGCATGCTGCAACATCTCACCGTTCCTAGGATCAAGGAATCTCTCCGAAAACAGTTTGCAGATCTTGCCAACGACTTCTCGCAACGCCTACATGCCGTCTCGCTCGATCTCGCCAGTGTCGAGGGCCCATTAGAGGTTTACCATACCGTTTCCTCCGGTTTCTTTGTTTGACCAGCGTCTTTATGCCCCTCAAGGAGCAGCAAGAGCAAGGACGAAAGATTCAACTTCGAGTTCCTGGCCTGGCCGATGCCCTCGCTCGTGTAGCCAAGGCTGAGAAAGATTGTACCGAGGCCAACGTCGAGGAAAACGACTACACGGTGTTTACTTGGCAAGACCTCGACTTCGAACTCGAACTCGTCACGCAAGCCATCGCCAAGAAGATATCTTTTACTGAAAACCAAGCGCGTATCGCTTCTCTGTGTTCCTCGTGTCGTGGCGTATACTGACGTGCGGTAGATCGTGTCGAGGAACATGACCAACTTGACGCCCGCCCAGCTGGAACAATTCGAAAGCACGTTCCGGTACTTTGACCGAGACGAGACCAATACGCTAGTCTTGTCAGAGTTTATTGCCGCTCTGGCCAGTCTTGGCGTCGTATACTCGGTACGTCAGACTCGACATGCGGATGCACATGATTATGAACAGAAAGGCAGGAAGAGGACTTTGCTTACATTTACGATCAACTCGTCCTAGACTATGGGGCAGTCACCTTTGAGGCGTTCATCAATCTTTTGGTATGCGTTCGCGGTCCTTGCCTAGGTCGGTCCGAATGCTGACGGTGGTCGACGTAGGTGGACATCACTGAAGACCAGACGTCGCCGGAACAGCTCCGAGAATCCTTCCGTGGAATTGCAGGGGACAAGGTAAGTTGTACACAAATGATTGCACTGATAGATTGTATTAAGACGGTTTACAGCCATATGTGACCGAGCTGGATCTGAGGTTAGCTCAGCTACCCGCCAGTGCTATCGATTATCTACGAGAGGTGCTACCGTCATCCATGAATGAAGCTGGAGAGCCCGAGTACGACTATGACACGTGGCTTCATGACGTATTCGCATGACGCCTGCAACTCTGACCGAACCGTAGCAGACCCGACGTAACGAGACGACAAAACATGTGGCGTAGTGTACCATCTCTCATGTAGTATTCAGGTTTTCACTCATCCATCCAACATAACATTCAGGGCCCACAACATGATTGTATTATGAATGCAGTAAGGCATCTCCAATTACACTATGGGATAATTTTAAGCGTCGAAGCTGATGGAGGCACCAACCTTGTGGGCAGGACCGGAAGGGGCAACGTCGTTCAGTCGCTGAGTATCTAGGGCAAGACCGAACGAGGCTTTCACACCCGGCCGGAGAGTCTGAGTGTAGCCTGCTCCTCGTGAGTTATACAATAGTGCACGACGGCGTGGAACATACCAAGAGCAAGGACACCTGAGTTGTTGATCTTGGCCTTGACGAATGCGGCAGAGTCAAGGAAGCTGGAGAAACAATGGTTCATCCGGAGTGTGACGCGATACGCGTGAATCAGACTTACGCCTTGGCACCGACTTCGAGAGCGACACCCGATGTTGTTGACTTGGTGTCGTAAACAGCCTTGGCGCCAGCTTCGACATCGGGAGTGACGCGGTGGTAGTAGCTCGCGGAGAAGGTGTTGAAGTTGTTGAGACCGTGGATGGTGACGGCGTACTCGGGGGCATTGTAGCCGACAGCGGTGGAGTAGCGGGTGACCTTGCCCTCGGTGACGTTGTAGGCAGCCTCGGCACCGAAAAGGAAGCCATCACGACCAAAGACGGTGTCTGCAGTGAACGTGGGACCCTAAACACGGGATTAGCGGATGACAGGGAAAGCGAAACAGGATATGTAACCTTGAAGACGTCAAGGGCACCGCGTGCGTGGACGCCAGACTGCTTGTAGATGACGTTGAAGAGGGCAGACTTTGAACCTTTGTCGGGGATCAAAGAACTGGAGACATCGAGCTTCAAACCCTTTGCGATGTAGTTTTCGAGCTCGATTTGAGACCTGAGCACATTTGCGGTCGACCAGGTCTGTGTGAAGACGAGACCGTTCTTGGGGTCGGCATATTTTGTCTCGAGATCACCAGTGATACCCTGTGTCTTGGAGTCACGGAGACCGGCGACCTTGAAGGTAACCTTGGAAGGGGTTTTGGTCTTGACCTCGAGGGAAGTGCCGGAGAACGGGTAGTCCTTGGACAATAGGTCGTTGGAGGACTTTCCGAGATCCTGAAGGAGAATTGTGAGCGAGGAGAAGGGAGAGGTAAAGAAGAGCGAACCTTCCAGGAGGGGGGAACGGGCTGAGGAAGAGACATGGTGGACGTTGAGGAAAAAAAGCGAAAAGCAACGCGCCGTTTTCAATCCGTCTCCGGGTCGATTCGTGGGAAATGTTACTCCGTCGCGTGCGTCAGTGATCCATCTCAAATTTTGGACTCATGGGCAGAAGCGCAAAACTACACAAGCGAGTCGCAAGTATCCTAGTACTACTCGTCGTCGTACACTCATCTAGATCGTGCGTGCAGAAAAAGGCAACCGCGCCATTACAGCCCAAACCGGTGGCTCCACCGGTGCCATCTGTTCAGTCGGCCAAGAAACGTGCTGGCCTGAAATCCAAGGCCAAGGCGAACAAGCATGAGGGTGACCATGTCTTGGGAGGTGCAGACTATGTAACATTACAGTTGGGAGGACGCAGAAAGGCGGCAGAGGAGGCGAGAAAACTACCGCCCAGTGAATGACGTAATGCACTTGTACTAAGTTCCGGGCCTACTGGCCCATCTTGAACTTGAAATGCTTTCTCCTCTCAGGACTGCCCTCCTCATTCCTGCCCGTGCAAGAGCACTCGCAACAGCACAACAAACCCTTGCTCATGGCCTTCTCCCCGCCTCAAACTCACCCGTATCCCCAAAGCTAACGTTCTTCAATTCAGTCGCACAAGGTTCTGGCCAGATACCCACTTACAGAGTGTTAGATGGCGTCGGCATCCCTATTGAAGGCGCAGAACTACCAGACGTCGGTTTCTCCCTTTCTCTTTCATGTCTGCTTTGCTCATCGGCCCATGTAGATCACACCAGAGTTTGCTCGCAAGCTGTGAGTTTCTATCCGTCTGTTCAGCTTGACTGCCAAACATTCGCTATCTTAGTTATCAACACATGCAGCTCCTGCCAACGATGGACAACATCCTGTACAATGTCCAACGCCAAGGCAGGATATCCTTTTATGTACGTCACTTCCATTCACCCATTTCCCCCTCGGATCTAATCAATTCTCCCTAGATGACTGCAGTGAGTCATTTTCTGTTGGCATTTGTGGCTCTCATCACAGGTCTTCTAGTATGGCGAGGAAGCTACTATAATCGGATCAGCTGCAGCCTTGGCCAACGACGATGAGTGTGTATCCTTGTCCATTCCATCTTACGGCTTTCTCACACCATCCCAGAGTACTAGGTGCGCTGCCTTGTGCTATTCCAGTGTACGCACTCTAATCACGGCAATACATCAGGTCAATACCGTGAAATGGGCGTCCTCCTTTGGAGAGGCTTTGGCATTAATGCCGCAATGGCCCAGTGCTTTGGAAATCACGAAGACACGAGTGGCAAAGGTCGACAAATGCCCATGGTATACAATTTCTTCGTCTTTCGATCTACCTTGCATACTAACCTCTTCGTGCAGCACTTTGGGTCTCCCGAGCATCACTTCCATACCATCTCGTCTCCACTTGCAACCCAGATACCACAGGCAGCCGGCGTTGGATTCGCACTCAAACGTGACCCCGCGAGACGGAACAAGAATGTAGCGTGTGTGTTCTTTGGCGAAGGTGCCGCCTCGGAAGGAGACTTCCACGCGGGAATGCTCCTTGCTTCGACGATCCCCACTCCAACCATCTTCTTGGCACGCAACAACGGTTTTGCAATCTCAACGCCTGCGCATGAACAGTATTATGGCGACGGGATAGCTGCACGTGGACCTGGATATGGTATCGACACCGTCAGGGTGGATGGTAACGACATCCTGGCAGTATTTAATGCTGTCAAGGAGGCACGCAGACGATGCCTCGAAGGTGGCCGCGCTGTACTAGTCGAGGCCATGACATACCGTGTTAGCCACCACTCGACGTCTGATGACTCGTTTGCATACCGTGGTCGGCAAGAGGTCGAGAATTGGAAGAAAGTCGATAATCCGATCACGCGTTTCCGGCTGTTCATGGAGTCACGAGGTTGGTGGAACGAGAAAGAAGAAGAGGAGCTCAAGGCGAAGCTCAAACACGATGTCATCACTACACTCAAGCGTGCGGAAACACTCAAGCAGGGCGACCTGCGTGATCTCTTCACCGATGTTTACGGTGGGGAGGAGCCTTGGAATCTCGTGAGTCCATGGTCCATAGCATAGTTGCCCAACTCATCTGTGCGCATCACAGAGAGAACAAAGAGAGGAGCTTGCGGGCCTCGCCAAGAAGTACGGACAAGTATGGGAGCCCTGGCGGAAGGAACTTGGGCGATTTAGGGATGAAGGCAAGAAGCTTGTCGACTGAGTGCTCGTCGTACATACGCGGATAGACACTAATTTAGGAATGCCAGAGTCCTGTCTGTTGAAAGCTGTGCCTTGGCTTACATGATATGACTTCACGGAGATCACAGTACTCACTATCTCGGTCAGTCATGTCCAGCACACACGTACACCACCACTCTCTCGAGGGAAACAACCCTCTCCGTGGTACTGACTACATGGAGCATTCCCCTCCCGGAAACCTAGGTATCGTCGATGGTAGACCCGAAGGTGTGGCTCGGCCGAATCGCACCCCCTGACCCTTTCCCCCTCACTGTCACTACAGGCCGTCAGCCGCAAGGCAGCCCCGTCCTGCTCGATACGGTCGTCGACCAAGATGCCTCGGCAGATAACGAGACGGACTATCTCACAGCGCAGAGCACTATTCTCGGAGCGACGTCCCGTGACGTGTACGAAGGTCTCGGTGTCCCCGTGCAAGGCATGTCCAGCAAGGAGCTGAGACACGATGGCCAACCTGGACGCAAACGTCAGGCAGGGGGCGCAGAGCAATTTGGTGAGGGCATGACGAGTGAGAGCGGCAGAGGTGACGGAGCACTCAAGGTCGATGACGCGAGCGAGGGACGTTGGGTGGCAAGCAAGACAGGGTTTCGAGAGAAATCTTAAGGTTTTTTCCAGCATGCGCAGTACGATGCCATCGTAACAATGATGATTGTATTGATGAACGATGTATGTTTACCTGGCCAAGTATCTGCGGAACAGCGCTTGTCTGCGTAACGGCTGTAGGAGAGCAATCATAGGAAAATGTAGAATAAAAATGCGAGCGCAATAGTGGACCACTTGCAGTCCGTGGAGTAAAGTAGGTTGAAAGAAAACGGACAATTACTTAGTTGAAGGGCAGGGTGCCTTGATTACGTTCCGGATCTCTCATCTTCTGTATCTTGACAGTGGGACCAGGGTCGATGTTACCCATATCTTGGGGAGTGATCAAAATGTACTGTTTCTTGTCGGACGCGTTTGCAGTGTCGATCTGCCTCGTAGTGAGACACGAAAAGGGCGCAAAATAACGTCAACTTACTATCATACGCATGCTGATGCGGCGGTTGACGGCATCCATGAAGACGTCGAATTCATCTGAGGCCATGTGAGACGACAGCAGCAGAGAACTACGACTGCCTTACCAAGACAGCGAATTGGACAACCAATCGAGTCCCACAACGATAGAAGCAAACAGAGAGTCGAGAATGACTTCTCCCCACCACTTAGAGACCGAGGATCTTTATCTCTCCCTTGAGTCAATGTCTGGTCATCGGTCTGAACCTTGAGCTGGAGAGTCTGATTAACGTGATCGAATAAAACTTTGCCATAGTAACCCCGCTCGGAAAGATGATACTGGAACACAAGCTTGCAACGGAGAGCGATGTGACGTCGGAATTCATGCCACCTATCCATACGAATCATGAGAGACTTCTTCAGCGCCTGGACAATTGTGAGTATGCGTGACCTGAACACAGATGGAAATGATCTTACATGGTTGAGAGCAGAGAGACTCTGGATATCACGCTCGGCATTGTCCAGATCGGCCTTTGCCTTGTTTACTTCGACGGTCATCTCCTCAATGCTTGCGCCTTGTCTTGAATATCAAGTTAGTGGGGGATTACCCTTGGAAATAAATAACATACCGGCGCTCTCGCTCCTTCAGGGCTGTTTGGACTGAATCAAGTTGACGTTGTACCTCGGCCACTTTGCGAGGATTTTCAACTCTTTTACAATACTTCTCTGCCTGGTCTGACCAGCCTGTGAACTCTTCTTGAAGAGTTTTCGCAATAGCCTCAATATCAGCGACCTCTTTCCTCTCAGCCTCGAGTTTCTCCTGGTAGAATGTTTGATTCTTCTGCGCTTCCATTCGATTCGTCACGGCCTCTTCGATTTTGGCCTGCACCGAAGCTTCTTTTAGAGCCATGAAGCAAACAAGGAGGGGTACTAACCATGATTTCACTGCGGTGCTGCTCAAAGTTCCGAATCTGTTCCTTGATACCGTTCAATTCCTTCAAAAGCGAGGTCTGCTGTTCATCAACAACAGCTTTGCGCGCTGCAAGATCGGCGTATTGTTCCAATACAGAAGCTTTCTCTGCTTCAGCTTCCTGTGGGTGGTACAAGGTCAACATGAGCAATGAATAGACCGAGATAGATGCACACGTCTTTTGCACTCTGTAAGCCCGAGATTCCGGCTGGCATTTCTTCATTGGCCTCTTCCTGGAGCTGAGCATGTGATGTCTTTTCCTTCCGCAAATCCTCGTAGGCTTTTCGCTCCAATATCTAAACAGCACTATTGCGGCGTTGTTGTCAAAGCCATGCTTAAGGACTTACAGAGAGGTTGTCGATCTTGCGGGATAAATCGTTATAGAATTGAGCAAGATGGCTAATCTCGGCTTGGGTAGCCTTAAATTCTGATTCGGCGGCCTGTAGCTGCGCCTCCAAATCACTGCCAGAGTAGGGTGAGATATTAGCGATAAGCCGAAAAGCATACACTGACCGACGTGCAGCCAGATTATTTGTCGTGAACAGCGTGCTACGCGGATCACTGGCCTTCATCCTTGACAGGTTGATGGACGAGCCACCTCCCTCTCTAATTCGCCTATGGTCAATGGTAGATCGAGGAAAGACCAAGCGCACGTACGGGTATCTAGTTACTCGCATGTGGTCGGCGGTCCACGCGACACCACCTCCACGAAGGCTTTTAAGGATATCGTCACCAACCTTGCGGTCTACTGCAAGCACTGTCCTTTCAATATTTGCCGAGTTGATTAGAACTCGAAGTACATATTGGTCGGAAACCTGTCTGAGAGGTCACCACTATCGTCAATTTATTTCAGGATATAACCCACATCAAGAGCGCGCAAAACTGTGAGGACATCCCCGCGTGGCTCACCAGCACTGTAGTTGAACAAATCTCTTTCTGAGATGATGACGTTGGCGTGGAAGCTAATAGATCATCAACATTACGAACACGAGGCGGAGACAAACAGAAGTACTTCTTTGACTGGTCAAGGATTTTCTTCAATTGCGGTCGGTCCCTCACATCCGTACACGCGAAAGACGTCATTAAGTTCCCTAGCTGCCCCCTCAATAGTGACGCCCACTTCTGATCCTCGAGTTTCACGTAAAGACCAAGGGGCCCAACAGGGGTGTCTCCATGCCAGCGCATCTTATTGATGCTCTGCAATACACCCTTGATATCGTGGCCATACGGGGCTAGACTGTTCTTCTCTTGCTCTTTACATTTGCTAATCATGGTCTGACAATCAGTGATTCGCTCTTGAAGCTGATTTCTCTTGTTCTCGGCGGCTTGACCCTTCGACTTGACCTCATCTCTTTCTGCAAGCTTATTGCGTTTCTGGTCGATAACATCCTTTTGTCGACGATCAGCTTCTGCAACAGCTTCTTTCGCGGCGTCGATACGACGATTGATTTCATCGCGCTTCACTTGTGTGTGAGCTTCCAGGCGCTGAGCCTCCTCCACGATTTTCTCCTCATAATCCTTAATGGACTTGTTCAGGGCCGTCAAGCTAGAGTTCATTGCATTCTGGTCGTTCTAAAATGCGACCTTAGAAACGGTACGCGAGGTCACCAAACGACACCCACTCTAAAATCGCTGAGCTTATTCTTGTTGACTCGCATTTTCTCCTGAAGTTCATTACGCTGGGCATTGAGATGATCGATGTTCCCAAGCTGAGAATGTTCTTTCTCATGACGCTCGACTTCTTGAGAAGCAAGAAGAAACTGGGACTGGAATGGAAGAACTGAGTTGCGTATAGTGTAGACTTCGAAATGGCGGGCGTACCTCCGCTGTTTGAAGTTCAGTTTGAATTCGCGGTAGACGACGCTCGGCTTTGGCCAGATCCTCGAACTTTGCCTCCATTTCCTATACGGTTCAAATTAAGTGGTCATGACATTAAAAAGACCAACAAGACTTGCTCCTTGTTTAGCGGCTACGTGTGCCCATGCCAACTCTTTCTTGAGCTCATCAACTTTAAACCGTTGTTCACGAGCTTTGGATGCCTCTTGGAAGCGGGCAGTGGCTTCCTTGAATGTTGCACGAAGATCCGGGAGAATCTGCTTCTTCTGATGAAGTAGCCTCTTGGTTTGGTTGATGTTGCTCAGGCAAGTATCGTACTCTTCGCTGAGTTGACTCAGTTGCGTCCCACGAAGGAAGAACTAGTGGACGGCGTCACAATGATCTTATTAGTACGTCGTGAAACAATACAAACCTTGTACTTGTCAGAAGGGTGAGAAGCATTCAAGAATTGTCGAGCGGCATCTAGAAATACGGATGAATAAGCAATAGCAACCCTGATCACCAGCGTCTTGCCTTGGGTGAGAACATTCATAGGATTATCAACCTGAATGTTCATGTGGTCGCAAATAGCAGCTAGTTCATCTCTCTTGTTAGAGATGAGGGTACCGTCTTTGCTCATGATCCTCCACGATGAACTGCCGTCCCGTGTGAAAGAACGCCGGATGACAATACTTTTTCCATATTCTGTGGGCTTATAAGCTTCTTCCCCCTGGTTCTTTAGCACAATAGTGACTTCCGATTTCCTACGCAAAGGGGTTTGTGCAATGGGCAGAGAAAATCAGAGTAAAACTTACTGCTGACCCTCGCGAATAAACGCTTTGAGTCCACTACCACGACCAGTGGAGACGGATTTACCACCGAGAGCGATCGTGACGGCCGACAGAACTGCACTCTTTCCACCTAATAAGGGTAAAAGTCAGCGATGCGCCAGAGATAGCGAAGGCGTGTGACTTACTTCCGTTGTGCCCTTGAGGTGTACATCAGTAACCAGAGCGCAACTAACTAGTCGAGCTTACCAATAATGAAATTGACCTGGGGGTGGAACGACAAGGACAAATGAGGATGACACATGAACTGCTTCATCTCAATAGACTCGATGATACCATGTTCCGCAACACTCTTCAATGGAGTACGTCAGATGTGCCAAGGAAGATGTGAAACCACGTACACCAATGGTGTTACGACGTTGTTCCAGCTTACGGCGGATGGCCTCACCGTGGTCCTCCTCGAACCTCTTCTCATACTCTTCGTTTAACTGATCATCGTGGTGAAGGTCTTCTTCTTCGTCATTGTCACTATCATGATCTTCGGCCCTGATCTTTCCCTTGCCATTCATGACGGGCTTCCTTTCACGTCGCGGGGACGCGGCTGGAATGTCATCGCTATCCTCCGTTCTGGCGCGCTTCAACGCCTGTGAGGATTGCGGGACATCGTCGTCGCTGTCGACGATATTCCTTCGTTTAGCCATGGTGAGCGTTAGAAGACAGGGAGAGACGTGGGCGCGACGCGACGCGCCTGCAAAGAGCGTCAACAATGCCAAACAATTTGCCACTCTGCTTACGTAAGTGTCGAAGGCGCCCCATGTCGCCTGGGAAGGCCTCAGGCTGGCATTACATTTTGTCTGAGCCAGCCATCTTGCCTTGTACTCTCAGCTCGTCCTTGTGGTCTGACGCAAGTCAGGCTGTTCTGCGCAAGCAGGAGTAACGGGGAAGACTGGCAAGGAAAAGACTAGAAAAGAGGTTGCAAGTCCTGCGATGTTATAATATCAAGACTCGTTTTCTTAGATCTGGCGAGCCACAATACCATCTCAGTCGGTGGTAAAATAGTTATAGGAAACCTGAAAGGGTCGGAACGACCTTTGAGCTTGCCATCGACTTGAGGGGATGTTGAGAATGTGACTATTAATAGCCAAGGAAGAGTGTTTCATCGTCACACGATTGGCGGTAACCAGCTCTACTTCAAACCAGTCGACCACCTTTTGTCTGCTTTTTCTTGTTCCCTGTCTCTCGTTTTCTTCTCTTCGAGCCATCCTCCGGCTCTCGCTGCCTCGGAAAACCCTCCGTTTGACGTGGCTTCCGCTCGCTTCATATCAACGCTATCAGGAATTTACTAGTAGACAACACCCACGTAACTACTCTTTCAGATACCCTTCCCAGCCTAGCAGCGTTCGAAAACCAGCAGAGCCGGACTGAACAGCAGCCTACAACATGTATGTCGATCTGCACTTCATCCCCTCGCTCCGATTTACCCCCTTTTCAAAGGTATAATAGAGGATACCCCCAATCTGGCCCCGGAGCTGTCGGCCCTGGTCCTATGGCTGGCGGTATGTCCCGTCCCGCTCACGTAGTTCCCCTGGCGGCTCCTCGACCTGGATACCCTGCGCCCCTTGCCAACCTTGAAATCTCAAGTCCTTCGCCTTCTACCTCTCCCACAGGCCAAGCAGCGGGGCCACCGCAGATGGGGCAGGTTCCGCAGGCGCTTCGTGTCACCCGCCCGCAGGGTGACGCGGGCGCTCCTCGTATGCCCCCGCCAATTTATCAGACATCCGCCCCTCGACCATCTGTACCAAGTGCGCCTCATCCCCTTCAACCGCCCATGACCCCCATTACGCCAGTTTTCGCCCGCCCTTCAAAGACCCCATCTCCATCAGACGTCAAATTCGCGGAAACGATTATACGTGGTAACTCCGAGGATAATTTGTTGCCGAAACGTGAAGGGGAACGTGGGGATTTCTGGAGGAGATTCAGTATGGTTGCTAAAGAAGAGGAGAAACCAAGGTAGGAAACCCTGTCATTCCGAGGCTGTCATATGCCAAACACATCCCTTAGTTCTTGGTTGGTCAAGACACAGCATGGATCTAGTCGCTTATCGCGTTGGGTCTGGTTGATCGGCTTATTTCTACTTATTGTAGGTGCCGCTCTCTTAGCAGCCTAGTCTGGATTTATGAACTTTTTCCCCCCAGGGCGGTGCCCTCGGGATCGGAATCTGGTACTATGTCGCACACAATTCTAACTCGAATCGACCCCCCACCGCTGTTGGCGGTAGCGCGGATGAAACTGCTGGTCCCAGTTCTCCGACAGCAGGTGCCCAGTTGTCTTCTTCATCTCCCTATGTTACACCCACTTTCACCCTGGCGGGTCGTGACACGCTGCCCAGTTCAACACCAACGGCACTTGCGCTTATCGGTGTGCCATCTGAATACGCTCTACAAGCAAGCCGCTTACGGCACAGCAAGAAACACCAGCTTCGCGACTTCTGATATCCTCGTTGTTAAAAGACTCTTAGGCACCCCATCACTCCTATGCTCATCAGACTCCATCACTACATGCAGTACTGCGTTTCATTTGGGATTCATCAGTTCTGGTCCGGCTCCCTGACTTCTTGGGAACGACGTCTACCTAGACAAGTGTCCTGTCCTCTCGTTTAATCATCATCACGTTGGATGGATTTGTATTTATCGCACATTTGATTGACCCTTGGTTACGTCGTCTATATCCTTGGAAGTTTCAAGGCGCCTACAGTTACTCCTGTCACTTTTGTCTCTGTTAGTCTCAGGATACGTTGGAACATTTACCCGCTCACATAGTACCAAACTATTGCCTCATTTGAATTTGAGTTCTTTCCTCTATCAGCCACTGCTACTCTTTTCTGTCCATTTTGCTAGCAGTATTTACTCCCGCAGGCAATGATCAGCCAGCTTCCAGCGTCTTCATTGCCAAACCTATCCTCGGGTGCCAACTTGAACTACTTTCAATGTACAACTCACGTGACTTTAATTCTGTTACAAGGATGCCAGTGACTTGGGCAAAAAGCCCCTTCCTCCCAAAGACAACCACCATCAGTTGCAATAAATGTACCGAACCACCAAGTCGTGATTCTACAAAGCCACTTGCTACAGGAAGATCTTTGAGTGAACAATAATATTTGTGTACTGTGGTGTGCCAACGCCAGTGAGGAACCCGCGAACTAATGTAGCCAAGTCTCAGGCCAAGATCTCGACTGTGCCAACTTCATTATAACTAAAGCGTTTGTAGGGCACTAATCCCAGTAACTTGAACCGTGTGACCATTGCGAGCAGTGCATGCAACATTCTGTGAATGAGTATCAAACGTACGATGAACAGACAATCGAAAAACAGCCGAGTAGAGGTAGCATCATCCATCATCCACGGAGCCTCGTGGCGGGTTGTTTCTGTCTAGGACCTGAGGTTGCTTTGACGCTTGGAACGTCCTCCACAATGTCCACTTCGCCTTCGGAAGACAGTGTTTCAACATCCACTGCATCACCATTTCTTTGCTTATTCGCCCCTTCGCGAACAGTCTTCTCGGCCTTCCACTCTGCCGAAAGCTGGAAGATACCGGATTTCAAATGGTCCCGGAAGTGTGGAATTTCGTGGTCCTGCCACATCTTCTTACGGTCGGAACTTGGCATGATGCCTCTTGTCTGTTATTTGGGTTGTAATCTCAGCTGCCATGGTATGTGTGACCAGCACGTACGGAGAGGATTTGCTCCACGAATTCCGATGGGGCGCTCATGAAAGCCTTCACGAAGTGAAGAAGGTATATTCCGCAATCCCACGTATTTGGTTGTACGGGGACCTGTACACATAAGATATTGCTGTCTAAATGAATTAGGAAGATAGCATACCTGGACTTGTTTGCCGACTGCTTCGCGCACTTCGTCAAAGTTGTGTTTATCCTTCGCCTCCGATTTAAGGTAATTTTTGAGGACTTTGATGGCTTGAGGGTGTCGAGTACCAAGGGAGTCGAGGGTAAAAATGTAAGTCCTGGCAAGGCGACCACAGATCAATCAGAGTGATAATCGCAACCTGCTAGAGAGCAACATACTGAGAAGGTAAATCCCCAACTGAATTCTGCGTTACAGCCAGCATATCGTCCACTTCGGCTTCTTGCTGTTGGTCCTCATCACTATCTTCGTTGTCTTCAATAACAACCGGCTGCGCCTCCCCTCCTTTAAGCACGGATCCATAAAACTGGCTGCTCGGTATACCTGAAGATGGCCTTGACATCGAAGGTTTTTGTACTTCAGTGACCCCAGATGTTGGATTCGGCACAAGGTCGATAACCGAGGTGTCCGCATCGACATCCATGCTATCCGAGGGAGGATGCACCAGATACGGAGATGAATCCCGCATTTGAATGTCGGAGGACGTGGTAGAAACTGGCTCCGATCCAGCGGTAATAGAACAGGATTTGTCAAAAGCGGTGATTGCAACATCACCTATTTCATCGTTCCCGGTCGTGCTGGGTGTCGTCACGCGTGTAGCATCCATAGAAGATGGGTCAACTTCAGGTTCTCCTTCGGCAACCTGCGCTGACGGGCTTGATAGTTCCAGCGATACCTCCGTAAGCGTGTCTGGATGGGCTTTAGCACGTTCCTGGTTCTGCTTTCGTTTCCGTGTCGTTCGTGTGTTAGAGATCTGGAGAACCGGTAGAGGCGGCTCTAGGGTATGTCCAGGTTCGTATATGATAGCGAGGTACCAATGGATACTATAAGTAATGATGAGTGAGCTGCATGGATCCTAAACATAGACGCGCACTTCTCATTGATAGGAACAATGATATATTTCTTCGTGAAAATATCAAATTTGGAGGTCCACTTCCGCACACTTTTATATCCGTCCTCTGGGCTATGAACAGAGTAATCCATGAGAAGAAGCGTCAAACTACAAGGAGGGCTTTAACAAACTTCTTTCTGTTGTTGAGCTTTTTATAGAAGAAAGAGCTGAAGACATGGATCTGATTCGCTAGCGATGGGTCCTTCCCACGAAGGTCATTAAGCCAAAGCCTAGAAATTTCAGGACGCATGACTGTCGGTTAGTGACGAAAGCGTACTTGAGCCCAAACTCGATGAGGGTATCATTGAGGTATTCTTCAGGCTCTAGCCTCCTGAGATCACTATTCATGATGCTAAGCGCTCCAATACCCGTTGGGGGATACATTAGAACACTGAACAGACACAATTGTAAGACAGACTGCCATAGAGGAGTACCAAGCTTACAGTTCATCGGGTTCCAACTGAGCGGGTGGCGGGGGCGGGGACGATACCCTCAAAGATCGGATTGCCGACTGTCTCGCAGAACGGCGGTGCGACACAGATGGGCCTGAATCTCCATTCGAGGATTTGCTGACAAACAAAACGTTAGGAAGTGTTTAAAATTGCTTCATTCACCTTACAGCTCAGGTCCAGTCTTGACGGAGGTCGAGGAACAAGATGTAACAGACCGGGTCAGTGCTGACGGCTCATCTAAGACGCGATCTTGCTTCCTTCTGGACTCTTGTTGTTCAACCATTTCAGCAGCTCGGCACGCGAACCCCCAAACGCTCGCGCCCCTGGATGGGCTGGGAAATTAAGAACCTACGATCATGTTTTGGGCAAAAGAATAGTTTTGCTGACCTCATGGTTTCAACGGAGCTGCAATGAACTGTGTTTCTGATCTTCGAGACAAATGTCTGGTATTTCGTTAGGGTGAAACCCTGATCTTGCGCAGTTGAGAGGAGGAACGTTATTGCTCCCATACTGCGTTCTGCCCCTGTACCACACGAGACAAATTAACAGAGCAATGGGCAATTAAATCGCCCCATATACCTCCTTTGAATCCCTCGTATATGTGTTCAATTCCCTTCCACGTGGATCCCTGTATAGTAATAAATTGGACCACTGGATTTTCTCTCAATGGCTCGTCTGAGTGGTTGACGACCTGATAGAGAATCACTGAGTAACACAACAGAAAAACAGAAGACACATTACCATCGTCGCAGAGACATCCCCATCGAGCTTAAACTCGATTTGTCCTGGAGGCGACCCACCCCAGGTTACTTTTATTCGTTTCTGCGAGACTTTATATGAGAGCTTAGGATGTGCAAGCTCGGATTGTTGGAAAAGGTGGTGACCTAAACACCAGGCTTTCAGCGGTAGAGTTGGGTTCTTATCGCGTGTAGGGTTTATGAGGTTGGACGAAGAAGTTCCGACATGATCAGTCGCCGCTGTGCTGCTTTGATGGCCAAGGGCACCCTAGCAGAAACGTGTTGAGATACGATTGTTCGACTGGTAATCTTGTACTTACCTCGTCCTTCTTTTTCATCCTACCGACAACTGTTTTAGTTCTCAGGTCGAAGGACGCCACCCCCTTCTGGATGGGGTGGTAGGTGACTACCGATGCGGATGCAGATGCACTTTCGAAGAGCTTCTTACGGTCATTCACGACGCCCGTGGGTATATCCTTTACCTTGGCGTTAGGCGGGTGGTTCAAAGGTGGAGGAGGCGTGAATTCGGAAATGTCCTCCTCCTCCTCCGAACCTTCCACGAGCTCGGGCGATTCTTTAGCGCGACCCTTGCCTTTATTCGATGCAGAGGAGCTATACTCTGTGGGACGAGTTTCGAAGGCGTGAGCGGTGGTTTGGAGGAGGTCTAATGGATCCGGAGACGACGGTTTGACTCTACGAGGGACACGTTCGCCGAGGTCGTCAGAGCCAGCGACAAGTTCAATAATCTCGGCGTCGTTTGGGACAGGTTTACTGCGCTTGTCGGTCGGGCGAGGCGGTTCGATCACTTGAATGTCGGGTTCAGAGATGTTGCTACGAGAAGCAGGTTCTCTAGCATACGATGATAATACGCCATTGGATGTTACAGACGAAGAAACGTCGGTATCGAGCTTCTGGCGCTTCCACACACGGAAATCGGTGCCAGAGCCACGCCCGTCTGGAGGCTTCGCCAAGAGGGTCTGGCGGACGTTAGGGTTGCCTGGAGTGCGGCTAAGATTGTTGGGTACCCGATAGTATGGATTATCGTGAGGACGAAAAGGTCGTTGGAGACGCTAGTCAGCGAAGGTAAGATGTGTGTAATGTGGATCATCAGTTGAGGGCTGTTTCTCACTTCACTACTGGCACCTGGGATTGTTATTGGGGTTGGCGGGTTTTTCCAGTGAGATCTGCAAGCAGTGAAGGGATGGGTGAACGCAGGATACGATATACTTACCCTGAGGCGTTAGAGGCGTCCCTATGGTTCATTAGTTCACGACTTGACCCGGGCACCATCACGGACTTGCGCTTGTCGGGACCAAGTCCTGTCACGGAGCGCGTCAATGGATGGTCTTGATCGTGTCAGAAGATGCCGAACGTGTGGTGTGCGAGAGGGGGTCACAGCGGTACGTCGTGAAGCCATGACACAACAAACAGTCACCTCTATCAAGTACAAACTAACACACGGCTAGGTCTACTACTCTTCGAGCAACTTCAGCAAGCGATAGAAATCCGCGACCAAATACAAGCTCCCTGTCACAACAACCAGATTCTCTCCTCTGTGCGCAGCTTGTCCAGCCTCTGTCCACTCAAACGCCTTCAATAACTGAGACTTCACGGGAAGATCACTAGGTGCAGTCCATACGTCTTCATCTCCGAGACGAATTGTCTGCCGGACCGTGTCTCGTATTTCCAAGGGCGGGACGCAAGTCACCCATGGCATTCCCTCCGGGGGCGTAAACCGCAGGGCTGCAACCCGCACTCGGGTCATCGACCCTTCAGAGCTGTATGGCAAAAGGATCCGCGACAACGTGTCGAAAGGCGTTTTCGGTGGTGAGTGTGAGAGTGCAACAATGTACGTTATATGCAATTTTGCCTTTGGCTTGAGCTGAGCCATGAGCCCGGAGATGTAAGAGGCAAGAGTTTCCGCAGATGCAGCATTGTGAGCTCCGTCTACTAAAACAACTGATGGATCGATGGTCGAGCCTCCTGTCACGGGGCGAGGTAACGTGTGGAAGGTAAGCCTGCCAGGCCAAGAAACACCCTCTATCCCTGCACGAACAGTTTCTGCTGTGATCCGTTGGAAAGGATTGTCGAGAGTTGTCTGAGTGGGTGTATGTGTTACCAAAGTAGATATGACAGTGAGGGAAAGCGACAAGTTGTCGAGCTGGTGAGCGCCGTGCAATGGAAGTCTGGCGTAGATCCGTGAGGTAAACGCGGTGGAATGAAACTCGATAGGCTGTCCTGGAGGAGAAACAAAAGGCCGCTTCGAGGGAGAGAAATGATATTCCTCGGCCAGATGTCCTAGACGGACAGGCGTGGTGAGGATGAAATCACCACGTATCTCTGGGCCCTGGACGAGGCGTCTGACGGTGACTTCGACGATGGGGTACCTCTGTTTTCCTAGAACAAAGGGCTTTCCGGACCTTGCAATTCCGGCTTTGTGTTCCGCAATGGACTCGACCGTATCTCCGAGAAACTTTTGATGATCTAGATCGACTGCAGTCAGGACGGACACCAGAATGCAGTCGTCTGGAATGACATTGGTTGCGTCGTCTCCACCGCCCATCCCGACCTCGACCACGACTATATCGAGCTTGGCAGTTTCAAATATCTCGAGTGCTGTGAGTGTCAACAGCTCAAAGGGAGTGGCGGCGGTGGTGAGGTGGTGATCTGCAGCAATGACGATACTGCGTGCATTGTCGTATACGGACGGTGAGACAGGCTTGCCGTTGATGAGGATGGCGTCATGGACGGAGACGAGGTGTGGGCTGTTGAATGTACCAACGGAGAGACCAGAGGCGTGTAAAATGGAAGCGATGAGGTTGGTTACACTCCCTTTTCCGTTTGTACCTGCAACGTGGACGGTTTGTCTTGTGAAACGATTCAGGTGCGTCGCGAGCCGCTTGACCCGTTCCAGACCAAGATGGATTGACATTCTTTTACGTTTGTACCCCCAAACGCCGTCTTGCTGGTGACCACTCGATAAAGGGATAATGACAAAAGGCTGTCAACTTTCAAAGCTGGCGGTGGTGACCAGTGTTTGGTATATAACTAGTCCTTCAGGCTCCCACTGAAGGACACCACTCTTCTCCCAATGTATGAAGCAGAGATTGACGTCAGTTCCAGTTTCGTGTCACTTGACGTTGCCACTGATCACGACCCTACAGGACGCAGTCAAACAGCTTCAGGCCGGTTCCACCCGTGCCCCTGCTGATTTGACTCTCATAGCCCTTTCACCGGCTTGCACTTTAGAGCAATTCTACCTGATCGTATCCACCTTCTACGCCGTCCTTGGTGATGCCCATCTCGAGAAGTCAAAGATGGACAAGAGCCTTCCTGTCCAACAAGCCTTGTGCCTCGCGAGTCTGGCCTCCGTTATCCCGGGGCGCTATGTGTGTTCGGGACCGCAGAACACCCTCCAAACCCTGGCGCTCCACTGGCCCAAGCTCCATCGGTGGATCCTATATCTGAAAGGCGACTTTGTGGACCAAGAGAGCGTCGACCTTCCATTTCGCCTCCTCGCCAAGAGATGCATCGTCGAGTTCTTGGGCATCTGCGATGATTCCTTCCTTCATCACATGTTCGACCCCATCGTCGCATCCCCGGGCATCGTTGCCACTCTCTTTTCCTTGTGGCGTTTGGAAACCGTGGACAAAAGGTTCTCTCTCACTGACGATCCATCGTCCCATCCTATGCTTCATATCCAAGCAACACTGGATTCATGGATGTGCGCGTTTTCGCAGAGAGAAAGGTGGGACTGGTCCGAGATCCTCCGCCCTTTCGGTGGCGAACCTGACGCTCTCGCCGCCACCGCTCTGGATCATATCCGACAGGATGCTACACGTACACCAATCAACTATGACCTCGTCGTGTGGGACATCCATCTCATCACGACCCTCTCCGTTAATGATGCCATCCGCATTCCTCTTTTCAATCAGGGCTCCATGACACTAGTGACGAAAGTCGTCGGTTTGATGGTCGACCAGTACGCAACCACCAATCGGCACACCCTCGTTGCCAAGTGTATATCCTATGGGTATTGGCATATTCGCGCCTACGTGGAGTCTACCGAAGGAATACCTTGGATTACACAAGTCGTCGAAGCCGGCCTTTTGTCCGCTATGCTTTCCACAGAACCATGGATCAAGCACTTGAACGGTCAGAGTAGTGAAGACTGGGAGCCGCTGTTCTTGCTGCTTGGGCAGATAATCCCCAAGTATTCGGTGTACAGCTCAGTTCTGAAACCCATGATCAGACGGTTGACAGCGATCGACGCGGGTTGCTT
Source organism: Tylopilus felleus (assembly GCA_038091295.1). Taxonomy (NCBI): domain Eukaryota; kingdom Fungi; phylum Basidiomycota; class Agaricomycetes; order Boletales; family Boletaceae; genus Tylopilus; species Tylopilus felleus. Next base: position 175,947 of record JBBPOE010000001.1, on the reverse strand, counting down.
ACCGGGAAAGCTCGTGAAAGATGGCTTTTTATTCCAGGCGTGGTTCTTGTTCGAGAACGTCGTTCGGGGCAGAGCTGCGCTATTCAACATGTCTCTCAGCAACGAGACGCATATCGAATCTTGTCAGAATGTCAAGGTATGTTTGTCACGCTTTCCGCTTGTCTGTATTATCTACATGCTCCATCGTATAGTGCGACAAGTCTGGACCTCCTGGGTCATTCAAAAGTTGCGCAGGATGCCTCCACGTTCATTATTGCAGCAAGGAATGTCAGGTATATGATTGGAAGAATGGCGGCCATCAAAAGTATTGCCGCGACATCCAAGCTCGTCGTGCAGGTGAGCTTTGATCCTTCCGGATATTCAAATGCTAAGCATTACCTCAGACGGCCTCGTGTCGCGTTTGTCAAAGCGAAATGTCCACTTCATCGACCGGGTCATCGCTCATAATCTTAGTTCCTTCCGCGATCGGATCCAAGCTTCCGTTATGATGCTCAACCTTAATCCGGTGGTCGTCGAAATTGACTATACGGAAGTCCCCATGCAAGTCGAAATTGGTTCTATCCACACGGTGTCAGCGATGAAGACGTGCGAATGCGATATGGCCGTGGGCCAGAAATGGAACCATATGGTCGAGCTTGCGCTAAAGTCGACATCAAAGAAAATCCTTCTGCGCGCGTTTTTACCCGCAGGAACATCTGAGAAGGTGAAACTTCAATGCCTACCTCTCAAACGGATCCTCGGAGACAATACAGCTACAGCGGACGAGGAGTCGATGTCTGACTTTGACGAAACCTTCGATCTGCTGTACTCGCGCGCTGGACAGTTGTTTGGGGTTGTGGATGCCGCATTTCCGAACGAGGCTATAAAGGCGATGAAGAAAAAGATAGTCACAGGGGGAAGAGAGGTTTCAAGAGGGAATTGATCGACGTTACATGTTTCTTCATCCGTATATATCCAGTCAGCCTACAACATATGATCCAAATCTCTGTAGTTTACTTTCAAAATGCAATAAAATTAAGGTAGAAACAATAAGGAGTGAATTAGGGAGGTCAGTGGGGGTGATCCCATAGGCTGCATACTAGTAGGCAAACTCGAACAGGGGATGGTAGGAAGCCCAGTTGTTTCCCAACAGATGCAAGCTGTCACCAACTAGTGCCGTGTCATGCCACTATATCATATCCCTATCTCTCCTTGGGCCCTGGTAGCATGTGTCTTCCGTCTGTGTATAGGACGTGGCTTCAGCTGCTGTTTCAATCTAGTATTCCACCTCTGCGATGGTCAGGAACTACGTCCTTTTTATTGACCTCGTCCGTGTAGGCATCCATGCTGGTGGACACGACAATTGCCATGACAGGTCTAACGAACGAGCTACCCTGCAATGCTACGCGTCCGTTGTCAAAGGCGACGAAATAATACCTGGAACCAAAGGTCCAGGGACGAATCATGTAGGATGTGCACATTGAGTATCGAGGGTGCGATAAAAAGTCCAATCGATAAATCATGATCGTACAGTACGAGAAATGTATCGCGGTGTCGTGGTATGAGCATGGCCAATGAGGAAACAAAACAATTAAAACAAAAATCAAGAACACGTATTGGTCATCCTATTTAGCGGGAATTGATAACCGGCTTGTGCCCATGTCGTTAGGTTTGCATTGGTATAAGCGTTTAGATGCCTAGAGAGCGCTCATGTTAGATGACCCGTTTAGATGTCGTCGAGTATTACATACGAGTTGATGTATGCGGCAGTGGGGTAACCGGGAGGGTCGCATGTTAATGCGTTTTGTAGCCCCTCCCGTTGGTATAGGCGAACGTAGTCGACATACATCGTACTAGGGAATTGAAGGGAATGGTAATCCTGGCCCTGGAAGGAAGCTGGAAAAGTAATCAGGAATATTCTTCTCCCACATGAGGGACATGCTCACGTGACATGCCCAGGTTGAGGATGATGAACTGCCAAAAATCAGTCAAACTCGCATTAATGTTCCGGCGATAGTCAAGGAACTGACCATCGGTTCTTCAGATATCAGCCTCGAGCTGACCTCCGAAGTCGAATCGGGCCCGATGGATGCTGATGTCACTTTCCACGTCTGTGCGCTTTGGCTATACCAAGTAATGTATCCGGAGGGCCGATTGTTAGGGTTCGCCCAGTACTCGAACCCATACGTGGCATAATTTTGCCCACCGTAATTTTGACTATCGACGAAGGATACGGCGGACACAGCCTGTTGATAAACAGCACCTTTGTATGCGTTGATGGAAGTAATCGATGTATCATTGATGGTAGTTGCCGGGGACGCGTTGTTGAACTGGTATTGGTAATTGTAGGGGGCGATTTGCAAACTCTGCGAGACCTGTCCTTGGAACGGGGTCGTAGATAGATCTATTTGAGCTTCTAGGATATCGATTTCGGGTACACCACGGCCGACATATCCATTGCTTGTCGTTGGGCCGGGATGGTCCTGCCCGGGGCATGTACATGCAGAAAGCCGCTGGCCGGGCTGGTAACTCAGCGGGCCACCGACACCACCCGTGGCAGCCACTGCTGGATTACCTTCGTATGTCTGGTTGGGAAGTGTTCCCAAGTCACAACTGTCATAACTAAATGGCCAAGTGCCTAAACATAGAGACAGATGAGGGCGTTCTGTCGCAAAAGAGGCAACGATGGACAAATACACCAACCTTCCGTTGTTGCACCATAACCAGGACGTCCCTGACCCACTCATAAGATCTGACAGTCGATCGATCTAAAAGAACATACCAGATTGCCCATAGTCCATGCGCCTATCACTGGTAAGTGGCCAGCAGTACACAAAGGTGAACGAGGCACTCACCAGGCCATAACCCTGCAGCCTGAGATGAACCTGGCAGACTGAGACTAACTTCGAGATACCCGGTGGTAAAGCACAACTTGTTCCATGAAGTTACCATACCTTGGCGACAAAGTCAGCAAATGGGCGGATCCTGCGCAGGTAAACCACATACCACTCATGAAGTTCAAGTTGTTGATGGGCCGTTCGCTCATCGTGATCAGCAGCTTTCCGCCTTGGGTCGTCACCGCCTTCAGACGCCAGTTAAAGATTGACATTACGCCTGATCTAAATGTCTGCATACCTGCGGATCGTACCACTCCAAGTCACCCGTGGACCTGGATGTGCATCAATGTGAGTGCCCAAGTCACCTCCACGTTCGTTGGTCGGCAGAGCTTACCAATAGTGGAGGTTAACTGCTTCCCAAAAAGCATCGTCGCCTGGGTAGAATGTTCGACCGTCCGTGTCGAATTCGTCACTAAAAACGAGTTCGTATGGATAACCGTCGCTGCCGGTCCGAGACCATGCGGTTGAGGGTGTCTTGGGATCGATAAGTTTTGGTAGGCCAGGAAGACTCGGTACTTGACCGGTATAATTAATACCGCCGAGGTTGTACCCAGACGGTGTGCTTTCGTGTGTCGTAAAATAGTGGATGATAGGATAACCAGCGAACAGCGTGACCAAGCCGAATACGAGGAGGAAGAGCGTCAACACGTTGGCCCATCCTCGAGCTGAGAAAATGGTGAAAGAACTATTGAGTGCTGCGTCATGTACAGGATCTGGGTTATGTAGTGCGTCGTCTAGATCGGGGTCCTTTATATCCCACGTATAGGGGGGTATGGTGGAGGTGTTTGCCGCGGCTGCGCTAGGCATTTTCTCTGCTCCATTCAAGGAGGAAGCTTCCGAGGGTGCCGCGCTGAATCGGCCAGCCTGAAAAGCGTTGTCGCGAGCCGAAGAAGGGTTGTACTACAAAACAAAAGATTGAGGGAGGATCAAGAAAGGATGGAAGGAAACGCACAGAATATGGGCCATAGCTGCCTCCGATTGCACCGGTGGCGACACCCTGTGCAATCGCACCTCTGCCTGGCTGAAACTGGCTGTTGAGAGAGGTTGACCGTGCTGGGGGCCTGGAGGATGACCGTGAGCCTTGCCTATTTGGCGATTGGGGGTTCTGTGGGACGGCGTAGTAGTCCTGAGCGCTCTGGGGTGGTCTGCGTTGCATGGACGTTGAGGGAAGAGGAGCAGCCATAGCACGGGAACTTGACGGCGCTACTCACTGCACCAAACGTGGCAGTCCAAACTTGTTCTGACAAGTGTCCCACGGCAGCCACCACTAAGTAAAGACACGCTGTATTCTACATGTTCATTCGACAGACCGTCCCACTGCCGCTCGTCCCATCGAACACGAAAAAATTGGCTATCGGCGCTTCTCGTGCAGCCAGCGCTTTCAAAATATCTTGAGCTAGCATCCCACCAACCACGGCACACACTGGAGAAAATTCGTGAGATGATGACGTGGACAATGCTCTACAAAGGCCGTGTCAGCATCACAGTGCTCCAATTGATACCATAGCACTGACTCGATCAGTTCCCGTGGCATGGTATCAAGCACCTGTTTGTTTACATCAGATGTTTCCAACAACGAGTTGGCTATCGACAAAAGTTGAGGTGCTTCCTCCAAGCTCTCGGGAAGTTTCCCAGCATGAGTGTGCTGGTATTCCCAGATGGCTTAATTGTCCGTTTCATGTCAGTGCTCGGGTATGGGAATAACGTCTAATTCAGCACACCTAGTATCGCATGGAAGACAGCCGGATTAAGCTCCTTGGTCTGTTTCCTCGTCAGAGCAGACCACCGGTGGCGCAAAGCCATGTGCAAAGGTGAGTACACAGTGCTAGCCTTCAAATTGCGTGGTGCGTCACTCGGCGCAGACCGATCGCTGTCGAGACCATAAGCAACACATTTGGCGAAAGCACGAACATCAAGAAATCCTCACGGGGTGATGTAATCGTGCTTGAGCAGGTCGCAAAATATATAACCAAGCAGACCGAAAGTTCCCCCAGCGTAAAACGGTTTCCCGAAACGCCGGCAGACTTCGTTTATACGAGTCTTGAGGGACAAAGCCACTCAGCATGGTGTACACGACACGTGGCATGACATACCAGTCCTGCTCGATCCCGATCGGTCGCGCAGACGAGGTCGACGCTCGTTACCAGTGCATCAAGCGACTCCATATCTTGCAGTACGTCATGGCTTACCGCCTGAATAGTGACGAGTGGATTTAGACTCTCTATGCGAGCCTTGGCTGCATCGACTTTCTGTTGAACAATAGCTCCATTAGTCCACTGAAATGGAAACGGAGTGATCATGGTTGTACTACCTTTTTCCCTAGATCGTCATCTCGGAAAAAGAAACTTGTCCCGAGGTCCTCTTCGCTGACGTCGTCTGTGTCTACAATAATAAGCTTTCCTATCCCAGCGAGGACGATGTTCTTGATGGCTTCGGTTGCGGTACCCCGTAACCGAACGACTAGAATGGTCGCATTTCGCATTCTATGCCACCCGATGGTCAGTCTGTGGACTGGATGTTTTGTAGCATACGCGAAGATGAGAATTCACCTTTGCTGAGCTTCAAGACCCCATAGTCGTATTTGGCGATCGTAGACAGCAGCCTCATCTAAAAGAAACCGATCGAGTACAGTAAATGAACAAGGACGCGTCACACCCTCAGCAACAGGTCAACGTGAACTTACCCTCTGTGATCTGGACCGGATTCGATTTGGTGCTTCCTTCAAAGTCTGATGGCATGTTAATGTACAATTGGCGCAAAGGGCTAGTTGTTTCTCGTGCTCGTTGACGGTTGGGGCGAGGTACTGCCTGACAGCAGAAACGCGTCGAGACATCATCATGACACGTGATCAATCCAGATCGTGCGGCTCAGAATAACTGAGCTACTCATCGTTTCCAAAGATACATTTATAGTCGCTACATGGGCCAGAAGCAGATATTTGATGCCAGTAACAAGTGCATAACCTGAGCAGCACGTCACAACATTGGAAGATCACAAAACCCAGGAAGAAAACAAAGGTAAAGAACAGCAAGGTATAGCATGAAAGTCAGACCATAGGTATCCCTTCGGCATTCGACGTACCATCTCGGTCGTCATCCAGGCTATCAATGATAAGTTTTGCACCAGATAAGGCTCGATAAGAGAATCCAGAACTTACAGATAATTACGTTCAATCTCAGATAGAATCGACAGGAAATCCCCTGCAATCGCAGTGGTTAGCGAGCCAGCGATGAGGAGTACGACTTACAAAGAAATGCATGTGCCCGCGCAGCAGATGTAGGGGCAGTCTCTGCTTTACGGACGGTATCAAGCAATGTGGAGGCGACAAATCGTACTTTGTGGATCTGTAGACTGTCAGCTAGTGGAAAACATGGATTTGCAGGGTCTCACTAATGAGGGTCCGTTGGTAGCTATTGACTGGATGGGTATGCTATCAAGGTTTTCAGCATCACACAGCCTTGTCGCGCAATTGAATATTACCTATGAAGGATATTGAGCAGGTCACTTGCAACAGCTTCTCGGTCTTCTGCAACTTGATACTCGTCAATACTGCCTTGCAAAGAAATTACGAGTTCGTCTCGGTATTGCTCAATGACAAATCGGACGAGTTGCTGAAACATCATTGGTTACCGATGTAGCAAAGCGGGAGTAAAGAAAGGTTTACCTGGGTCACGTAGATGTTAGCTTGCATGACGAGAAACGGGTTTAACGCATTTGCACGGGAGGCCTTGGGGTTATCAAAAAAGTCTTTCACTTCCGCGAATGTCGCCTTGGTAAAGCCAGCGCCTCCACATTCAGCCGAGAGGTGATTGTGTTGGTGAGTCTGTTTCAAGCGTAATAGTTCTGGTGCATGCATGAGGGCACCCAGGATGCGCGAATGCAAAGACTGGACCTCGTCAAGACGCGCCGTGGCAAACTGACCCTGGAGAGGTGATCGTTTGTCCACCCTGATGCGGACCAATATTTCTCCGAGTAGAGCGAATATTCTAGAGATATAATTAAGGCCAGACACGATCGCTGTCTTTCCATGAGGTTGGGGCAAATATGCACTAGGTGTAATGCTAGGTAGACAGTGCAAGCGCAAAGCGGCGTTGAGTTAATCATCAGATTTGCAAAGAATACACGCACTATTCATCGTCGATCTCCTTGGGGAAATGGACTGTACAATCCTCGTCACGGAGGCAAATTGGTCGGCCCAGTAGGATCGACATAGATTTATCGGCTGAATATCGAGACATGAAGAATTTAAACTTGCGTAAAGCAGGTAAAACGTATGTGCACGTACCGCCAAAAAGTAGCCAAAAAGTCCTGCGGCGCACCTCGCATTCGATGGGGTCCAATCCCTCATATGATGCTTCTTCATGCATACGGAGGGTGACGGCGATATGGACAGCTTCACCAAAGGCTGCATGTTGCGTCGCCTCATCCCCCTCGCAAAAGTGGTAAATGCAGTCGCTAAGGGAATGTTAGATCGCAGCGCCGATGCCGGCGTAGAGTCTTACAAGTAGCGAATGACGACGTGCATTGACGTGGGAGGATCGTATGAAACGACTGTGATATGCCGGCTGGCTTCATAACACGTTTGAGCGAGCTTCCGTGCGACTGAACGTTTCATGGGAAGGTAAGACCTCGGGACCTGTACGAGGGTGGATGCGACTGTTGACATGACTAATGCGAAGAACAAGGGATCCCGCTCTTCTCTGTGTGAATGTAGATTGGCCATGAACGACGGCTTATGAACAGAAGGAGTGAGTGGGTAAACGAAATCAAAGAAAAGGGCGATGATGAGAGATATGGTGTCCCTAGGAGCGATGTCTTCTAAGCGATGGGGACGGTAATAAAATGAAAGAGGTGGAATGGCCGTCGGGGGAAGGAGAGGCAGCGGTTGGTGGTGTTTGTAGGACCAATTGTAGGCGGACAATGAGCCGTAGGGTTCAAAGGAGGCATAATCGTCTGCCCTAGGTGAGAGGGCTGAATTAGCAGTGGGTTCGCGTGAACTGCTGAATGAGATGTGTGGGATGGCGCTGACGGGTGAGTAGTGGAAGGAGTCAGCTGCAATAGAATAGTGAGAGGGAGGTGTGATGGAGGAGGCTGTTTGAATTGGTGTGAGGGACGTTTCGAGGTAGGAAGACGAGGCTGATTGTGGGAGTGGAGGGGAGACACGGGTCTGGGAGGGACTGGCGAGGGAGCGGTGGGTGGAGGATGGGGATATTGTGTTAGGTGTAGTAGGGTCAGGGGTATCTTGCTGTGAATTTTGCGCAGCAGCCTCTTGCAGACGACGCAAGTAGCTATGGAAGAGATGAGCAGGAGAGTGGGCGTGGACAGAGAACGGCACACAGATTTGGGGGTCCTCTTTTCTTTGGCCGGTAGTCGTAAGTGCAGGGTATGGAGAGTGCGATGCAGTGCTTGCATGACTGCTTTGGATCGTCAGGGTTTTCTTTGGCACAGCGAACCTTGCGCGCTCTGCAAGCGTCGCAACCTGACGTTAAGCGTGAAGGGAAGACAGAATGACGTGATGCGGGGTAGACGCACTTTGAGGTTGGCGCCTAAACGAAACATTGACAGGTCAGCGACAGATCTGAGAGAGCAAATGAAGAAATTAACATGACAGGCTATGCTATAGCTAGCAATCGTTGCAACGCCTCGAGGGAGAGTGAAACGTTCAAGGTAGCCCGGAAAAACTTCGGTCTACCTAGTACAGTGGGACAGAATTAGCACGGCCGGCGATCATCGTGTTATTATTTCTTCGGTTAATTATGTAATATCTACACCTCCCCCAACGCACCCAGCATCGCCCGTGCCCGATCCACACCCAGTCTCCCTTCTGCGCAGTGTCGCTGTACCATGTCCCCAATGGCGCGCCGCTGCCTCCTCTGCTCCCGATCACCCCACTCTGTCTTTCCTCGCACCAGACGCGCCCAAAATTTGAATGCCATCACGGGGTCCTCCAGGTGGAGACACGCAGAGATACAGCACTTGCCCACGTTCGGCGTGTGCACAACACTCCACTCTCCTCTCGTTCGCACGACCTCCCATGCCTGCCGAACATTGGCCGCCAGCTGCTCGTCGTCCATGCCTTCTCCGACCGCCACGCTCGCCTGGATCAGCGACACCATCGTCTTCGACGACAGCGACACACCCGCTTTTCGTGCCCGATCAAGTATCTCCGTCACCAGCTCGGCTTCTCCGTGCACGATCGCCTCATGCAACACGGTGCCAAACGTAACTCCGTCGGGCCGCAGTCCCTGATCCACCATCCGGTCCACCACCTGATAGGCCGCCCTCGGCGATTGACGCGCCATCGCAGTAAGCGCGATATTGATATCGTGCCGGTCTGGTATCTCCCGCCGCCCAATCAAAACTCGGAAAGGACGAAGCCCTTGCTCTGTCTCCCCAAGCATAAAATAGCCTCTGGCCAGTGCGCTTAGATCAAAGTGATCGGCTTCCTCCAGTGGTAGTATCGAGTCCTGAAATGCCTCCAGAACGTGACGGGCGAGCCGGTAGTAGTCGATCTCCTGGACTAGGTCCGATTGCCCTTCGTCCACACGACGCCCACCGGCTTTCCTCTCCAGCTTTGTCCGTGTCCACGAGTCGCGTTGAGTGAATAGACTGACCACTCGGAGCATCGTTGCAGCGTTCCCAGCGACGAATTCGCGTCCGTGACCCACCGAGTATCTCTCCCAGAGCTCGCGCGCTTCTGTCGCAAATCCCAAGCTAGCAGTCAGGGCGATGAAACGAGCTCGATCATGACAGGGTATGGGATCCGACGCGTAGACAACCTGTTTAGCCAGACAACGTGCAAGATGCACGTCATGTTTTCGTCCAGCGAGATAGGTCATTAACCACGTTAACGATGCACCTTGTGGTGACGGGTAATCCTTTATCGTTTTGACTCGACGAGACTGGGTATGACTATAGAACACGTAGGCGGATTCACGGTCGCCCACACGCAATGCCCGGTTATAGAAGAGATGGATGGTTTTGTTGGGAATGATGACACCACAACGGGGATCCACGAGACGGCACATGAGCCAAGCACATGCTGCGAACTGCGCGGGGGAACACCTCTCCAGAGAAGCATGCAGTAATTCCAAGGCAAGGGGTTCCAAATCCTGTTTGAGCGAATCTTGCGACTTCATGATGGACGCAATGAACCCGACGCCACGATAATGCCAGTCCCAGTGTAAGCAAGCACGCGCGAGTGTAGACTTCACGATCACCGCGAAATCATGTGCGAGCGGGGACGGAACCTCGGCCAGGAGAGCCTCGGCAGGTACATGACCACAGTCGGAAAGGGTTTGGAAAAGTTCAAAGGCTTCGTGATATCGCTTCAGTGATACAAACTTGTCCATTAATGCATAAGCAAGGGAGATGGCCTCAGGGGGTCGATAAGAAACAGCTTTTGCTCCCATAGGCGGCGGGATCGATGCGAGATGTTCCAGGAGAGGACCAAGGATAATGTTCGTGAGGGATTGGTCAAAGGTGTCTGGAGTTATATCGTCTAGAATGATTCTCAATACGTGCAGTGCTGCTGGTGTGGGTAAGACGAAGAGCTGATTTTGGCGACGTATGATCGCGAGTAGGGATAATGTCGTCTGCTTGTCTAATAGACTGGAATATCGGCGAGGAACGGAAAGCAGAGACAGAGCTACCTGGGTACGCTGCTGTCCGTGAAGGAGATAGTCGTCCAGTACGTCTGCCGTAAGACCATCCACAATATCCTGACATCCATGCTTGACAGCTCCCTCTGCGAGGCGGCAAAGAACATCTGTTGGCAGCGAGGCGGACAACGTGGGGTCTTGTGCGCGTAATTCTTTGTAGGCATCAAAGGGGCCATGCTCTGTCTTCTCGGACACGACCTGCTTTGCCACCAGTTCAGAATCTTTTGCCGTCTTTGGCACCGAGTAACGCGATATACGCAAGACTCTCTCCAACAAGGACCGTCGAGGATCTGGGGGTGGGCCATCGAGTTTGATGACGGACGGCTGTACCGTAACCTTCGGGAAACTCTCGCGAGTGACGAGTTTGGCATGGCTATATCTGAGGTTGAAAGACGTTCTGTCACGGACATAACTTTGGACGAGTCGTTGGGTAGAAACTGAGGTGGGGGTATGCGCTCGAAGGATATGGCGACAAAGTAACATATGTTAGCTAGACAGTGCACGCGATGAGTTGTCGTTTTCTTGTTCGAGCTTGAATTTGCTCACCGCATAACGCATGTGTCGGTTCTTGACAGGGAATCTCGACGCCCTGAATGAACGTGACCAAGGCTGCTCTGGTCTTTGGGCGGATGAAAATTTGGTAAAGCAAAGGGTGTTGTTGCAAACAAGGGTAAACACATGCACTGAGTATGTTAGTCTGCCCGGGGCAACTTGGAAAACGATGTGCGGCGCTGCTAATGACAAGGTCGTTCTCGTCGACTTTCTCTGAAATGATACTGCATGACCGACGAAGCCTTGAGCGTCAAGAAACTGTGCTAGACGAGCGGTAAACCTTCGCACACTCGTTCCCGGTCGGCGTTGCCAGCACCAGACATCCCCTACAGATTTATGATGCGGCCCCTTGCAAGTGAGAATAAACAGGTCGCTCTCCACGGGAGCTCTAGATCTAATGGGAAACCCAAAGCTAGTGCCATCTGAGGAGGTTTCCTTTTTCGGATGATTACACCACGTTGTAAAGTGGTAGCGCGTGCTTGAACACGGTCACCATCGTCTTGCTGCAATGGGTGCCAGCCAGTCAACAAGCTCGCAAGGCCAGACATCTCACGCCCTGCATGTCTTGCGAGTCACACCATCTTCCCCAGCGTCTCAAACATCCATCGAACCCTTCTTCGACTTCATCGTAGGTTACAATGACATCGATTCCTTTTCTGCCAGGACAGAACTGGACGCAGCCAAATTGGAACGCATCGTCGAGGAACACGAAGAAAGGGTTCTCAACCTCCTCGTTTGGAGTAGCAAGACACGCGAAACGCGAGGTTCGTCACCTGCACTCGTGACTGCAGTCCTCGCACGCATCACCCTTTTCTGACAGTCGTTCCCATCGTGCCATCTCGTGGATGGGCGCTCGCCCAACAGGCAACTCTTCCGCTCGAGGACACTGACTCCGCGCCACAACCGTCGTTACTTGGTCTTAGCATGCGGATGTGTGAATTCGAGTCTGCGGCCGACAATGTATGGCATGTGCTTGAAGTGATGGAAGGAAGCCCTGCTGAGAGTGCCGGTCTTGTTCCATATGGCGACTGGATAATCGGTTGGTCCGGTGGCGTCCTTAGCGCTGAAAACGACTTTTATGATGTGGTCGAAGCTGTATGGCGTTCTCCGCTGTGTCGGACATGCTCTCACTTTCCCCATTTCAGCACGTGGATAAACCTTTGCGCGTATACGTTTACTCGTACGATTTCGAGTATGCTTTCTGGACATTAGCTGTTCTATTCGAGGCTCATGACACTTTTAGCAACCTTCGAGAAGTGGTCCTTGTTCCCAACCGTCACTGGGGTGGGGAAGGGCTCCTTGGATGCGTTTTTGGGTGCGTTCCCGTTCATCATGCTGCGATGGGCGACAAACATATACCTTATGTCTAGATTTGGCTATCTCCATCGTATCCCATCTCAGCCGGCAGATCGCAAAGCACTCGATGCGCTTCGAGAGCAAACCGACCTCGAGGATCAACAGCTCTTTGTCCCTGCTGACATCTCCCAAAATACAGCACCCTCTGGTCTTGTATCAAGTGACCCCGTTCACTTCCCACGTCACCCACCACCGGTGGTTGCACAACCTCATCCCACGCGCGCCAGGGAGATGAACCGCCGGGCCGCTGACCAAGCAGTCGGACGCGACGTTCGATCCACTTCCCGCCCCAGCACGCCGAGACGTTCGACCCAGACGCCAGGGTCCTCTTCCCAGCCCCCGGTTACAAGCCGCTCTTTCGGCTCTCCCCTCCACGGTGATTCGTCACACCAATCATGATTGCGTTCGCACACTCAAAGGGTCTACACACATCAAGGGACAGGAGTAACACCAGGTTTGTATTCAATTGCAAGCCCTAAGCAGCAGCTTAGTACATCCAAGGCTTCACGGACGATAAAATACGCAGACGAAGAGGAGGAGGAGGGTGAGGTATCTGATGGCAATGGCAGCGTTTCAGGGACAGATTTTGGCAGTCTCACGAGCGTTGAATAGCTCCGCCTTGGGGTGGTCTTTGAACTGGATCCATTAGTGCTTGTGCTTTTAAACCGTGTGCCAGATACCCTCGATATCCCTCATCAATTGAACATGTTACGGAGACCATGTCCTGGGGGTAGAAGCGCGTTTGCCTGGCGAGAACTGTGAAAAGAAAGTCGAATGTTCCAAACCTATGTCCTATATGCAATACTATGATGGTCCAAAATATCTTACATGGGCGTGTCTCTGCTTAGGAGACGTATATACCGTGTAACACCAACTAGGTCTCTGGCAACTCTGCTTCAACCAACTGCCCAGTGTGTGGATTGAATTCCAAATGGAGGGCAATAAAGGGCCACACTGAACGGTGTATGCCATGAGCAATGTATTGCGCAAATGAGCAAAAGCCACAGACCTTCCTCAAAACCTGGGTGCCGTCCATTGCGGATCTGACGCCACACGTTGCGCATGGCCTCCGACGCTCGAATATCGCTCCAGTGCTCCAAAAAGAAGTTCACTTGAATCTTTCGCACCTCGGCAAAAGTAGCTGAGAAAGGAGAAAACACCTCGAATGGAATGTTCTCCACAGTGAGAGACTTTTGAATGTGCTAAACGGAATGGTTAGAACATGATGATGCACGGCGCGTAGCAGGTCGTTACCTGAAATGCCCTCTCTCTCAGGTCCATAAGGCCGAGCTCTACGGACTCAGTGGCTGGGCTACGGGATGTGTTGGGATTCACTTACTGTCGGCCAAACGATATACCGCCTTCGCAGAACAGGGTGCAGGTCGCCCTGGTCGAGATTGCTGCCACTTCCTGATCCATTCTCGTCTTGACGTCGGGTTATCAATGTGTGTAGGAGCCTTCGGACCGTCATGTAAACTCGACTGGCTGTCAGACGGTGCTGCTGTCGCTGTTGTGGCTGTCAGTCTTTTCGACGATGCGGCAGCAGTGAAGGACGACGACAATGGCGCGAAAACGATAACATCTGTGTATATCTGTGACGATTGGTGAGTACAAATCAAGAGTACGTGAAAGCGACGATGTACATAGTAAAGGACGGCTTTGTATGTCGCATAAGCGACATCGCCCACAATAACCTGCATCTTCTTTGGTCCTGGAACAGCAGGTGTCTCATAATTCGAACAGTCTGGATCTGTCATGAGGGAAACATCCTTGCTTCTTGGGGAAGACGGGTGAGAGAGCTTCGGTCTAACGTTGCGGAATTCATCTCCTTCGGCGACGGTCGATGGTGCAGCATTATTCTCTGTGTTTACTGCCCCTTCGCCGTGCTTGACAGCATTATCTCCAACCACGGGAGTCGTGATGTGAGAATCTCCTGTCTCTGGAACATCAAGTTCGATGGTACCATCGAAACTGGGTTCATCTGGGAGATCTGACATCTGATCATCCTCTTCATCGTCCGAGTCTTCAAATTGGCGAAATAGGTAAGTAGAATCGGAGGCAGTATCTGCTTCGTCATGATCTGGTTGGACATGGCCCATATTGACGTCTGTGGACGCTTCCACAAAACCAGAGCCAAACACTAGGGAGAATGAATACATTTTACGAGAAGGAAAAATAAATCGTTTTACTGGACTGGAAGTAATCAGCACGCTGAAGTATTTTCTTGTTGGCATATATGATTCGTTTCTCTTTGGGTCTACCTCTCTTTGGAACCACGAACTCGACGTCGGAGTAGAGTGGATCGTCGAGAAGTTCACCAACACATTCCAAGTAACTCTTTGGAACGAATTGCGTGGGAGTGGTTGGCGGTTGTATTGGAGGCTGTGGAGAGGATGTGATGGTGCATATGATCAAGAACGCATCCGATTCCTTTACTGGAGTAGAATGGTAATAGACCTGGTCTCGTCTAGAAAACTGGGCCCTGTGAAGAGCTTATGAGACAGAAAAAATCGTGCTCGATCAGCAGCATCGTACCATCCCCAATTCGCGGTCTGTCAAGGCGGGTGAGGAAGGTCTGAGGAACAGACAGACAAGCCAAACCTTTGAGGAAAATGAGTGATTGTGCGCTTCCTTGATGTTGAACAGTACTGTTTTCGTCAAGCTGCAGGAACGGCGTGTCAGCGCAAGTCAAGTGGATCAATCACCATATGGATCACCTTCGCAACTCAAAACTGAACTTGAAGACGCCTTCTCGGACCCATCTACGTCAAAGGACATGGATAGGCTGAGTGGACAATGGGTAGAGACATACTTTCCGTCTATGGCGTTATCCTTTTCCTGCGCCGTTGGCTGGGAAGGGTCAATGGACACGCAGTGGTGATCGATATCGCACCACCGACCTCGCAAGAGAGGTATAAGCTAACGAAACCTCCACCTTCTGTTCCAGAGTTTGCATAAAACAAGATCTGAAGGTGGTAAAGACTGGTGGCTAACTGGTAGGACGAGAGTGGCGCACCTGCCATTGACCTCCCCCAAATTTAACAGACTTTGTCACCTTTGACTTAGACTCTCCCTTGCTGTGCATAGTGCGTTGATGAGCGAAGGATGGGAAAATGCGGGATCACTACCTTGCGTCGAATAAGGCTTTCAGCCCTCGGAGGGTCCACTCGAATATGATTGTAGAGCTTTCGTGAGCATCGTGCACCTTGTCCATGGCCGTGAGTTAGTAGAGAAGGGCGTTGGGCATATGAGACTGAGACAGACGCTGTGCAAGGGTAAATAACCCCTGTCGTATGGTCAAATCACGTGACACTATAAGCCCTGTCACTACGGTCACTGCCACCTTGTACTCGAGCCTAAGGCGAGTTGGCCCCAGACCAAGAATAGGTCTGCCCAATTCCTTGTCTACCTGCGATATCTCCCTACGTTGTCTCCTTAGATGTCGTCCGACGACCAGACCACCGTCGTTCGAATCACAGGTATACCCCAATCACCCCCACTCGCGCTGTGCTCACCCATCTCCCCATCATTCCCAGTTCTCGCCGCCAATTCCCTCGTCAAGCGTGAGGTATTCAGTCTCCCGGACCCCTTTGCCGTCGTTTCCGTCGACGGCGATCAGACGTACACCACAAACGCCATTAAGCGCACCGTCTCCCCAGCTTGGAATCAACATTTCGACATGTCAGTCCTCTTTTCCCCTGTAGGCGCACGTTCCTCCAATTCCTGACTGTTCCTGCGCATAGCACCGTTCGCCGTCTGTCCGCTATAGTCATCCAAGTATTCGACCAAAAGAGATTCAGAAAGAGGGATCAGGGTTTTCTTGGCCTCGTCAGGTTGGGCGGAGACGAAGTACTCGCCTTCTCAGAAAACGGTCACGGTAACTTTCCCCTACTCCTTTTCACTCCTTTTCCCACTCTCATCCCTACCAGGTCTCATCAGCAGAGATCTCTCCCAGTCCTCGAGTGGTGCCCAAGTATACGGCAAACTCCTCTTTTCCTTCTCTCTGCCCTATATCGGAGGATCACGGGTCCGTAGTGAACAAGCGCTCAGTGTACTTCCTGCGCTGCAGGTTTCAGACACAGCCTTTTCGTCTCTGCGTCACCGTAGGAGCAGCCCTGTCCTTCAAACAGAATCGTCACCGCACAGCACCCATCATTCATTCATGTCTCCCTTCTCCCCTCTAGAAGGATCATCTTCCTCCAGCCAAACCTCCGCGTCTGGAGACCAGAGTCTCTCTCCTGCTCCACAGACGTCCTCGTCGCTGAGACCTCAGTCAAGCACTCCCAGCGGACTAAGCGCCTCGTCTGTCGACAATGCGCATAATTTCATTCATCGAGACGAACACGGCCCTCTCCCCAATGGCTGGGAACGTCGATTTGCTGCGAATGGAAGGCCGTACTATGTTGATCACAACACCCGTTCTACCGCATGGCACCGTCCTGTTCCTCCTTCTGAAACCGTGCCACAGCGCTCGTCATCATCATCCCACTCGCAACCTCACTCACCACAACCTTCCGCCTCCAATGGTGTATATGCTGATGTCCCATTGCCGGACGGATGGGAGGAACGTCGCACTCCTGAAGGCCGGCCATACTTTGTGGATCATCGTACGAGATCGACAACATGGAATGATCCCCGATCATCCCAAGTTACCCTCGCTGCCGCGACTGCCTCTGCTGCTGCCAATACCAATCCCGGCCCACTCCCATCCGGATGGGAAATGCGGCTAACATCGACAACCCGGGTTTACTTTGTCGACCACAACACTCGTACAACGACGTGGGACGACCCCCGTTTGCCGACCAACCTGGATTCCAATGCCCCTCAATACAAGCGTGACTATAGGCGAAAAGTCATTTACTTCCGGAGTCAACCTTCCATGAGAATGAAGGAGGGCAAATGTGAGCTCAAGCTGCGGCGCAGTCGGGTCTTGGAGGACAGCTTTGGTGCTGTCATGAAGATGCGTGGCGATGACATAAAGAAGAGGCTTGTCATCAGATTTGAGGGCGAGGACGGTTTAGACTATGGAGGAGTCTCCAGGTATGACAGATGGCCTATCTCTGGCTGACCACTGACTTTTCATCAGGGAATGGTTCTTCCTGATTTCCCACGAGATATTTGATCCATCATACGGGCTTTTCCAATATTCCGCACACGACAATTACACACTTCAGATCAACTGGATGTCGGGGATTAATCCTGAACACCTGACATACTTCAAATTCATTGGCAGGATCATGGGACTGGCCATATTCCACAGACGGTTCCTGGATGCTTACTTCGTTCCAAGCTTCTACAAGATGATTCTGAGCAAGAAAACGTCTCTTTCGGACCTGGAAGCTTTGGACGCAGATCTCCATCGGAGTTTAGTATGGATGCTGTAGGTCTATTCTCTATGTCCGTGAAGCTGGCTTACCACAATCATTTGATCATCAGGAAGAACGACATTACTGATGTTCTCGACGAGACTTTTTCAGTAACCGAAGACCACTTTGGAGAAATCATCGAAATGGAGCTGAAGCCCGGCGGTGCCAACATTGCCGTCACGGAAGAGAACAAAAAGGAGTATGTCGAAGCTGTCGTTGAGTACCGCACCAAGACCCGAATAAAGGAACAAGCGGCTGCACTCCTGGAAGGATTTAGGGAGCTCATTCCTTCGGAGTTGATTGACGTGTTTGATGAACGAGAGTTAGAGCTATTGATCGGTGGCATGTCCGAGATCGACACGTACGTGTTAGGACACATTGTGGCAAAAAGCCGAGACGATTGATTTGACCGTTTGCAGGGACGATTGGATATCGTACACCGACTACCGCGGCTACGAAAAGACAGACCAGGTTATCGAGTGGTTTTGGCAATGCATCCGAAGCTGGCCGACTGAGCGCAAGGCTCGTCTGCTGCAGTTTGCCACCGGGACTTCACGAGTTCCCGTCAATGGTTTCAAAGATCTTCAAGGATCAGATGGTCCGAGGAGATTCACGATCGACAAGTCTGGAGATCCTTCACAACTACCCCGGAGTCACACATGTTTCAATAGGATCGAGCTTCCCCCTTACGAAGATTACGAGAGTTTGGAGAGGAAATTGACATATGCTATTGAGTACGGCGAATTTCATTCTTCTTGCAATCCTATACTAATTCTCCCTTCTCCACAGGGAGACGGAAGGTTTTGGAGTAGAGTAACAGACCATTTCCTTTCTTTGTTTTTGATCATACCTTCTTCATAATTCATGTCCTACGACGTTGGATCTGTATCATGCTAGCCTTGAGCTTGATCGCACGTATATATCCTTTATATCTGTAACTTGAACAAAGGCGTGGCTATATGTGCCTGAGACTCGGATGTCACGGTGCAGATGTCATCAAACCTGACCGGTGACCATGCGGTATGTCATAGCAATTCACACACTGGGATCACGACTTTATATGTGTGTCCAACCCGGAGACTGTCTCGTATGAAGAAATCATGGGCGTAGAAGACGGATTTCAGTTGGTACGTCGTCGATTCTGCATCGCAGAGCTGTATCTGAATGCAGCCCTCACCCCGCAGACGAGTTTCACCGAGCGAAATGCCTATCTCAGTGACCCAGTGCTACCCAATTTACTGAAGAGGGTATTACCTCCAAAGTGTGTGATCTCCGGTGACTGGCTCGGGGCTCCCGCTTGACCTTAGATATCCAGGATCGCAAACGAGATAGAACCCGACCTCGTGCGTCTCGGCACAGAGGTCATCACCAGTAAGCGAGTTTCCTGGACGCGAATGGCCACTGTATCCTAACTCGTTCGAGGTGTTTGTGCGATCAGCGAGCGCGCCACACCGCCAC
Source organism: Tylopilus felleus (assembly GCA_038091295.1). Taxonomy (NCBI): domain Eukaryota; kingdom Fungi; phylum Basidiomycota; class Agaricomycetes; order Boletales; family Boletaceae; genus Tylopilus; species Tylopilus felleus. The sequence continues at coordinate 156,678 of JBBPOE010000001.1, read as the reverse complement.
GCCTGACCCAGTACGATCACTGGGGACAACGGATCGATCGGCTGGACACCTCGGACGCATGGAAGGCGCTGAAGGGCGTGTTTTTCAAGGAAGGCATTCCCGGCATCTTTTACGAGCGCAAGTATGGTGCGTTTAGCAGGATATATGGATTTGCCAAGTTGCATATGCTCGTCGGGGACTCCCATGTGGTGAGCCGAGTTGGTCCTATCGCGCAGTCGGTTGGACTCACGGTTGGGTTCTTTCAGGTGGGATGCCCGATATCTATGACGGATGGGTGTGCCAGGGGTGAGCTCACGCTCGAGTCAACACCAATGATTCACTGATGCATACTCGAAATAAGTCCTTGAACTGGTCGGTACTCCAGAGATTAAGGCCAAGATATTCTCTCGTCTTATAAGGTAGGCATATTGATTGTGAAATACGAACGACTCTTTTCTTAATGGTGAACAGTCGTGATCCTGCCTTTGCCTTTACTTCAGGACAGTGGATGACCGAGGCATGTCCCATACCCATACTCTCCATCTGATAGCGTGTTTCACATGCGAACTTTAGCGACCAGGCGGATCAGATGTATCTCTCACTGAAACAATCGCTATTCCAACTGAAGATTCCGGGGATAAAATGTGGCCAGCGTACCAATTGGATGGGTTCAAATGGTTCTCGAGTGCCACTGACAGCAACGTATCCGTGGCACTGGCACGCACGGGGGACATCACAGATGGCTCACGTTCGCTGTCCCTTTTCCTAGTTCCCCTTCGGATGCCGCTCGTCCCACAATCTGGAGAACCCTCCCCGTCTTCGGTTAGCAATGGCATCTACACTCACAGACTGAAGAACAAGATTGGGACACACATGGTACCTACCGCTGAGCTCTCTTTGAAATCGACAACCGCTTACCTCCTCGGCTCGCTCAACCACGGTGTCAAGAATATTCTTCCTGTCCTCTATATCACCCGTATCCATAGCGCAATTTCTGGAACGGGCCACTTGCGCAAGTGTCTCGAGATTGCGACTGCTTACTCCAAAGTCAGGAGAATCTCGGGTGGCAATCAACTACTCGCAGAGAATGCTGTCCACGTAGCGCAGTTGGCCTCCATCAGTCTCGTTTATCGTGCCCTGACTCACCTCGTCTTTGGCACGATTGTGTTCATGGGAAAAGTGGAGGCCGATGTCGCGAGCAAGGACGACGAGTCCCTGCTGAGGATCCTGACAGCTGTGGTCAAAGCGTTTACTGCAGAGAAAGCAGTGTCGGCTATGGAGGAGAGCATGACGACTCTTGGGGGAATGGGTTACATGGAAGAGGTGGGCATCGGAAGGTAAGCACCTTTGTCACGCTGCTGCAGCAGCTAGCTTATGCTCGAATTGTACGTGGACAGGTCTATCCGCGATGCTCTGGTGGAGAAGATCTGGGAAGGTACAACCTCGGTGCTCGCCTTGGACCTTGTGCGTAGTGCCAATGACCCCACCACGTTCAGGGCGTTCAAGAACGTCAGTTCCTTGTGTTCAGTCGTGACATGCTCTAATCGGACTGACTTATGTAATAGTGGGGAACTCAGATCCTCGATTCCTGTCCATCAGAACTTTGGAGAAAAGTGCGGGCACCGCTAGAAGCCGTCAAAGCTGCTTTCCAGACCATAGATGAGATCTACGGTCATCCCACGAGGATCTCGCCTCTGCTCCCCCGGCCTGGTCTCATGTTAGTGGGTCACGCTGTGTCAGCGGCGATGCTTCTCGAACACGCAGTATGGTCACACAACACGAAGGCACCAGATCGAGACGTAGATGCGGAAGTATTCGTTCGTTGGGTGAACGAAGGTGGTTTATCGTCTTCATTCCGGGAGGTGCTCGACATTGCTACAGGACACGATGGCGACCGTATTGCGATGAACAGCATGCTTGCGTATGGGCCTAAGCTGTAGTACGAACGACGCTCTCTTGTTCACTGCAACAATGACATTCTCCACTTGGACTCTTCATCCAGTGTCACGGTATGCCGCGGCACGGCCCCACTATCCTCCGGGATCTAATCATTTCCCAGTTCATCGTGGGAGTGGCAACTTTCTCAGGTCATGTTTTGACGATGAGCGGCTCTGGGTTCCCAGATCTTGTTGCCTTGAGCGCCTCTTGCTGATCTCCTCGATGTCGGTCAAGTTTCGCGTCTACGTTGTGCGACACGGCGAAACAGATTGGAACCGAACGCGAAAGTTACAGGGTCAATCGGACGTCTCGCTCAACGAGACCGGGTTGAAGCAATCCATGCTGGTGGGCGAAGCGCTCAAGGACGTACCGTTTGTAAGCGCGTACAGCAGCGATCTCCAAAGAGCTGTCAAGGTAAGAGCACGTCCATCATAGATCGAAGAACTGGTCTTATTGTCGCTAGACTGCAGCATGTATTCTCCAGTACCATCCTGATGTCATTCTAGACAAGGACGCATCCATCCGGGAGCGAGTAAGCATATCGTGTTGGCACCTCGATGCTGCTCGAGCTTACCGGACGCGTCGATGTCCTTGCCGTCACAGGATTACCGAGAGGCATCGCAGGACGACATACTGGGGTCTGACAAGCCGACGCCCTCTGCAGAAACAATGTCCGAGTTCGCTGCAAGGTGTCTAGCTTGGTACACGAGATCGGTCGAGAAGTACATGCTGTCGACGGTCAGAGAGGGTGGCTCTGGGGAGGAGCCTCGTCACATCCTCGTGGTCTCTCACGGAGGTTGTGTCCTGACGCTCCTTACGGCGCTACGGGACAAGGGCGCGGTGATCTGCCGCGAAGGTGTCGAGATTGGATACTGCCTGAACACTGGTGTGTCTATCGTTGAGTACACGGACGTACCTAGCGGAGGAGAGAAGCCTCTGGTAGGAACATTGGTTCAGTACTCGAGCGTGGAACACCTCACGCGCAATAACTTGACCCCCCTAGAGGTAAACGCAAGTGTGCTGGGGGATGCGTGGTGGCAACCTTGAAGAAGCAGACCAGGAGGTCACGCTTATTATCATTTAGATGAAGCTCTGCTACATTCCATTTCTTTCGTAGATGGTCACGACTTTACACTGACTACATGGTGGCTGCGTCCTGTTCTTCGTCACTCCACCTGTTACAAAGTCCAGTTGTGACGTGTTCAGTCAACCTACGGTGTTCCCAGTTCTCTCGCACACACACCAGTGCCAGTGCCAACACGGGCAATACCTCAGGCTTTATGATGCACGATAAGGAACTATATGACACCTTGTGCAGAACTCAATACACAAACGCATGGTGATCGAAAACAAGCTCACCCAAGCAGCCCCCGACCTCCCCAACCACTCCGAGGGGTGAATTGCAACGACAACTCTTGTCCATCACGAAGCACCTGTACGCGTAATTCGCGCTACACGCACCAGCTCAACACCATCGCGTATACAATCGCTGGTGGGAAGGTGACGTACGTTTTCGTTGCGACCAACGAGCTCAGCTAGAGGTTGTAGGGAGGAAGCTGAGAACGAGGCGGCGGTGAGATCACCAAACTTTATAATGAGGTCTTCGCGACGAAGCCCCTGTTTGTATGCGTCAAGGAAAGCGACCTGGAAGAAAGAGGGAACATACCGCCTGCACAGCGGGACTCCCAGGTGCGACGCCATCCACTTTGGCAAAAGGAGACAGGCGTTCCTCGGTCACGGTACTGTTTGGTGGCGCCGGCGGTGCTGGCGGAGGGGCAGGGGGTGCGAAGGAAGGATCGTACACCTTTTGCAATGCTTTCTCGATCTCATCCATGGTATACTTGAGATCGTTCCTCAGCTGGATTATGCGAGCCCGAGCAGAACGAATCGCATAAACATCCAGGTCAGCGCGCGGAAAGCCTTCTGAATCGACGAGAGGGGTTGTCATATCGCAGTTATTTTCTCTGAGAATGGAGAGCTGGAGACTGATCTCTGCCTCGATGCCATCCTTGACACGAACGAGGGCGCGTGCATGCTCTCTTGGGTCCTCTGCGGATGGTAACATGGAAAGCGTAGAACAAGTCTAGAGAGTTTCATAACATGATACAACAACTGATAGAGTACAAGATCATCGACATCAATCATCATCATCATCATCATGCCCTTCACTGGTGGATCGCAACCACTTTGCCATCGACAACCTGTACAGAGTCGAAAATCTTGATCGCTTCTTTCGCAGCCTTAATACCACTAGCCATCATCGCACCAAAGGTTGGGCCCATACGGTTCGAGCCATCATGCTCCGACAGTTCCATACCTGCCGAGCCAGGTGTTAAAGTACGATCTAAACTTTATAACGCCCACTCACCCGTCATGATAAGACCAGGAGTGACCTCACGTGTGCCATTGACGATAGCTGGCTCGGCGCGGTTCATGTCCAAGCCCCTCATGTTGCCGAGTTCCTTTAACAAGCCCGCACTGACCAATCGCTTAGCTGAGAATGCGCCCATAGGACCGTCATGACCGGTTGCAGAGATCACAATAGGTGCGGTGATCGTGTTGGGGTCCATGCAAGATTGCGTGTCGTGGTTAAGCGAGACGAGAGTCCAGTTGGTTACAACACCCGAGACGCGCTGGCGACCCTGGAAGTCTGTGCGGATGATAAGATCTTCCACTGCGGTTGCGTTCATCATCACGACGTTAGGAAGGGCCAAGACGCGAGACAAAACCGTGGAAGTAAAGAGAGCAGCGTGCTTGACGACCACGAAAGCACCTTCGTCTTCGTAGGGGACTCCGAGTTCCCGCAAGAACCTATCTGCGGGCTTGCGGACGACCTGTCGTAACGGAAAGAATTAACTTGGCAATTCTCTGAAGAAACATACGCTTACCATTGGGGTCATCAACTGGCCACCGAGCCAAGCTCCTCCACCAGGAGCAACGTTGGCTTCCAGGATGGTGACTATGAGGTCCGGGCGACCCGTTGCAAGGTGGTAAGCACAAGATAAGCCAGCGCTTCCAGCGCCAACGATGACTACGTCCGACACGACTCGTTCGTACATCATGTTGAAGTAGCTATGTGGAATTGTGTAAGATGTACATTTTGATGCGAGACAGGAGTCCCTAACCGTTTGATCATAGCCCTCGACACTTGGGCCTCCTCGATTGGAGCGAAGCGGTAGTTGCCTTCATAGTCCTCGCAAACATCATATTCAGTCGACCCTACAGTCTTTTTGATAGGGTTGGCGGTGGAGAGGTCGACGGTGCTGGGGAGAACCGCTACGGAAGGAGCCATGGTGGAGGTTTGGAGCGAAAGATTATCATTGTGCAACGGACGATTTTTATACCCCTGTTTGGAGTTGAGCTGATCACCAGACTAAGCTGGCGTAGACTCTGCGATTGTTTCAGATAAAGTCAACCCCTGAACACCACGAAACGAGTCCTTCACCTGGTGCTTTTCGAACGACTTTGGCTCAGCGTTCGTTGTCCTCTAGCACATGTATGCAATGACTGTCGACAGAGATATCGGCAACCTGATCTTGAGCAATGAAACTCTCAGGCACACTTCAAGTTTATCCTAGTCAAACACTTGTCAAGGTTTCATAGTCGACTAAGGTCAGCGACAAGATTCTCGTGTATCACGACTCGAGGCGTATTTCGTACTATTGCTCAAACGGAGGTGCGCGAGGTGTCGCTCTGAACGAAGCGGGGGGGGGGCACGCCTATTAGTGAGATTATTCACTTGAGCGTGCAGGTGATACCATACCGCTTGACTTTGGGTGGTAAAGACGGAAGAGCCTATAGGTCGCTTCGATTGACTTGTTACTAGATGTCAGCCTCTCGAGGTACTAGTAGCCGCCGGCGTCTGGGGCATATAGTATCAGACAATAAGACAAGAGTCGGCCTATGACTTTTTCGTTTTGTTTCCTTGACAGAGTAACCGTCGTATCCCTACCCACTACTCTCCGAGCGGACTTGTCGACAAGGGTGGACTGTATTTTTTTACTTTCATGTGGGGTAACCAGCCAATCAGAGCTCACAAAGTTACGTGACAATGCAGTGCGGTTCGTAATACCGCCAACTTGATACTTTACCGTTGTAATCTGCAGTGGCATGCACTGCATGGGGATGTAAGTTTACCTGCGCTCACTGTCAAACTGGCTACAGTCGGGGATCATTGTAGGTATGTCTGTCTCTGTAATAGTATCAAGCTTGCCGACTTCGTATTTTTTTATTTAATAATCGCTTCGATTCCAACGTATCCGAACGTGTACCCGACTCCAAGGACCCCCTTATAACCCACTTCACCGCATAGCGCCTCTTTTCCCAACCACGACGTGCTCGCGCCAATATGCTGTCCCAGAATTATATGCTCGAGCAGGACCCCCTTTCTCTGGATCGCATCCGATCTGTCCTGATCCGGCTAGAAGACACCATCATCTTTGATCTGATTGAACGCGCCCAATTCGCCCACAATCCGCGGATGTACACCCTCGGCGCGTTCCCAGAACTCAAAGAGTTGGGTTTCGACGGTAGTTGGCTGCAATGGTTCTTGAAAGAAATCGAAACGTTCCATGGTCTGTCCCCCTTCTCACACACTCAACATAGCCTGTCCCTCATCGTTCCACAGCCAAGGCCCGCCGGTACACCAGGTATGGTATCCGTCACTATATCGCCCTGTGTCCCAGCCAGGATCACGGCTTCCACAGTCCGGATGAGTGTCCGTTCACGAGCGACCTTCCCCAACCCGTTCTGAAACCGCTCGCCTTCCCAAGCATCCTGCATCCAAACGCCGTCAACGTCAACGCCACCATACTCAACTTTTACACGCGTGATATCGTTCCTCGCATCTCTCGACGGGCAACCCTCGCCCTCGCTGCTGCCAAACGCTTGCATGGCGTCACAGGCGATGACGAATACGAGGACGATGGCAACTACGGCAGTGCTGCCACCATCGACGTCGAGGTGCTGCAAGCCATCAGCAAGCGTGTCCATTACGGTATCTTCTCGAGCCACAACGAACAAGGGATCCTCTGACTGATTCGGATCATGTCAGGGAAATTCGTGTCGGAATCGAAATTCACCGCTGACCCTGCCGCTTTCGTGCCTCATATTCTCAAGCCGAACAGGCAAGCGCTGGAAGCGTTGATAACCAAACCAGAGGTGGAGCGTAAACTCCTCTTGCGTTTACGCAAAAAAGCCTCCACGTACGCACAAGAATTCAGTCCCGATGGCGATACAATCCCCAATGGCCATGTGAAGGACACTGCCAAGATAGACGTGGACGGGGTCGTGGAGTTGTACGAAAATTACATTATACCCCTGACCAAGGAAGTCGAGGTACGTGGATAACATCGAGGTTATCGCCACATCAAATAACGACATCCCAGGTCGACTACCTTTTGCACCGATTGGATGGAATGACAACGGAAGAAATCGACCAGCTTGCTGGTCCTTGTGCACGAAAAACAGTGTAGACACGCTTTGGTGGACGTCCTCGTGCTTGTAGTTCCTTCCGGTTCTTGTAATATAGTAATTCTTTTTCAAGATGGGCTTCGAGAAGCAAGATATATCAAGGGCGTGTTACAAGTACGCGATCTGGTATGCAATCCAATGCGCAGAGGTGAAACAAGAAAAACCACGGATCTTTACTCGGCCAGCCGGCACAGGTATAATCACATATATGGCTATAATAAACAGAAAGGCAAGGCACTGAACGAAGACATCAATTGTGAAAGAGACGCACGAAAGGAGAAAGAAGAGGTGATAAGCAAGAACACAACAGGTTAGGAGGAGGCACTAAAAATATATGCTACAACCCGAGATCTGGATGGGTGCATCAACACGCTTTTTCCATCAGGAGAGCACGGAGCAACCCACCTTCAAGAAGACGTTTCGTTTCCTCAGGACCTATGGTCCGAGTAGCACGTTTCGCGAGAAGCTTCTCAGTTCTGTATTTCTCATACAGAACCTCGCGGGTATGGATCTTGAGAACCTGCCATTTTCGTCCAGTGTATCAGCATTATATCCTTGAATGGCATGACAGCCACGTAAAGTGGAGCAAACTGACCTTCATGTGCGTGAGCAGGATAGCCGTTCGGAGCGCAGCAAAATCGCAATGTGCAGGGTCTAGTACGTCAACAGTCCCCCATCGGAACTTCCTCGTGAACACGCCTTTAAGACTCTCTGGTGGAGGAGTCAATACGGTTGATTTGCGAGATGGCGTGGGGACATCCGGGGTGGTGGCCCTTTCCACAGGGCTCGACGCTCCTTCTGTGTCATCCTGGTAGAGCGAACATTTCGAATCGGCGGTTGCGGGACGAATCCTCCGAGGTTGTGGGGTACTCGAAAGTTCCGGAGCGATGAAGGCGAATGGGAGCAAAGTATCAAGGTTGACTTTGGTTACTGTTTTGGCTGAGAAGCGGATGTTTGCGACGCTTTCCTCCTCGGTCTCGTCAGGGTGCTGAGGCTGCCTTTCGTCTTGCGCGATAGATGAAAGGTCCCGACGTGATCGGGAGCGGGAGCGGGCCGTGCGAGTCCCTTTCAGTGTGATTATGGTACGTGAAACCCTTTCATTCTCGGTATCATCATGAGCGACACCAGTGTCGCCATTCTCAGCATGATGGGCTGCACCATTGATTCCATTGTGCAATCCGTTCGCAACCTCTTCTTGGGGTGATTGGGAATGGGGCTCTTCCTTAAGGTTTGGCGCGGAAAACACGCCAAAGCCTAGACCAGCATATCGCAACCCTTCGCGCACAGCCGTTTTCACTGCGGACAGGCTTTCGTCTGTGAGGGAATCCGCCTTGGCGATAACAGGAAGTACATTGGCCCGGGCCGAGAGGCGCTTGATCACGCGCAGTTCCGCGGGTGACATCATAATATCACCGGAATATTCGACGGGCTGATCGGTTGCCGGAGACAGAGAAATGGTGGTCTCGGAAACGGACCTCTCATGCACGACCTGTCCGCGAGTCCTTGTCAAGGTGGGGTCGATCATGAAGATGCATCTGGGGATGGTCAGACGTGGACGTAAAAAGCGAGTGGTATCTCTTACAGATGCACGTGTTGATCCCCTCTGCTCTGCCTGACGACTTTGGATTCCTGCACAGAGTTTAGTTTTCGCGCAATCGACCACAATTTCGCGCGCACGGACCTCGTTCATGGTGGCACCATATTGTTCGTCAATGTATTTGATGATGTTGGTGACTTGACGTTCGATGCTCAATTCTTTTCCCTGGGTGAAATCTAGGCCCGGGGTATCAATGACCGTCAGCAGTACGCGGTCATACCGGGATTCGCATATTTCAACACACGCAGTGTCGATAGTCTGCGTGTGTTTGTGTCCGCCTTTCAAGAAGCTCTCGAGAGCGGCACGCTGCTCTCCGGTGGCGGTGGGGGAAAGATCAGCCGTCTCGAGTAAGAGGCGCAAAAGTGACGTTTTGCCGGTGCCACGGGCACCGACAACCTGACACACGTTTAGGGAACGAAAAGCGTCGAAAGAGGGAACGAACCATAAGATTGAATGCTGGCGGGGTACGGTTCCTGCGTTGGGTGCGGCGAGTCGTAGTGCCAGCGCTGGATGGACTTCTCCACGTCTCGAATGCAGAAGGGGGATGGGGTGACATATACAGGGAGGAAATTTTGCTGTGTTTCGCGTCTGGAGTCTCGGCCATTTGATCTGAGTGAAAGCGAAACGGTTTATGGAAAGGAATGGGGGCATGGTCGAGGGAGTTGAGAGAGCTTCTGACCGCACCTTGGTATAGGTGAGGCTCCGGGACTGGGGGGGTTTCGCGTAGGACTGAGACATCCACCAGGTTCTCTGGCCACGGAATGCCTTGAGGGCTGAGCTCTGGCAGCGACGGGGATGTTTTCAGCGGAGCAGCGTCACTGCTCGCGCTGTTGGCTCTGGGCCGCTTTCGGAACGAAAACATGGCCTAGTCGGCGAGCTGGTACACAAAATGAACAAGAACGAGCGTGGAAGGATTGAGCAAGAAAACAAGAGAAGTAAAGAGCGTTCGCCGCCTGCTGAATAGGACGAGATGAGATGTACAGAGTTCGTTGTTGGAGAAGACCGTCCTCAAACAAACGGACAAAGGGACGCGGTTACTCGCATGCAAAATTAAGGTACATATGTCCTTCGACGTGGCAACGGACCCCTACTTATTCAAAACGCCTCTCCCTCTCTTGTATACTGCATTTTTTTTCCCAAACATACATACAAAAGATGATCGATAGCTGTGACCGAAAAAAAAAGGACAGCGAAAAAAAAGATATGAGTCACTTCAGAACCAGAGACAGGAAATTACAGTACACGACAGTCCGACTGCGAAAAACGAGATAACCCAAAACGACGATTCGACGACTTCCGAGTGGTGTGAGAGCAAGCTTCCACAAACGAATCAATGCTTCTACAATCCATACCTGGATGGAAGATGTGACATGGGGTGTAGGGGGGTGATAGGGCTCGCGGGGTAGCCAGAACCTCCGGTAAATATGTGATACACGCGTTCTTTCAGGGTATAAGGTGACCGGTGGTTTCGTCCACCCTCATTCTCTTTTGGATTTGGGAAGGCTCGATGTCGTCAATTTTTCTTTTCAGGTCAACATCCATGGCTTCCCCAGGTGAGTCCTCCAAAGGAGTACCGTTTTGATAACGTACGTCGCCGACCACGGTGGAAGACGGTGGTGACTGGGTGGGAGGGGAATGTACAGAAGACGGCACGACAGCGGGTGGGATTTTTGATGATAGGGAGGCACGTCGGCCACCCTTTTTGTTCGCGCCATTGTTGTTGCTATCGTGGTTGTAGCTGCACGGAAGTGAACGCCGTGCACAGCTCGAACACGCGGGATGAGCACCATCACATTTGGTTTTTCGAGCTATGAACGTCATGAGCTTATGCATGGCTCCGCGCTGTCAGGTGTCTTACCTCGGCAGAAGTTGCAAGCAACTACCTTGGGCCCTGCGCTCGTGGCTTGACGAGGGGTCCTTCCTGGGACGGTGGACGCACGCTTCCGTTGAGCAGCTTGTTGCTCTGAGGCTGGTCTGATAGGCGGGAGTGGGGGTGCCGTCATCGCTCCTGCCGGCGAACTTTCAGGAAGCGCGAGGGTGGCGATATGCGGCAGTTCGTTATCTTTGAATAGGTGACGTCCATCGGAAGTCGGGGGGCCACAAGGGGTGTGTTTCGGCCGGACGACCGGCGTGATGGTGGGAAGTGTGTCCCGGGGCTCGGACGGTCCAGCCAAAGCCTGCGAGAAGCCCTCCAGAACCGGACGCTTCTCAACGTTAGAGCTCCTCCGCGACAACGGTTGGGAAGGCATTTCGGGGGAGACCGACGGATCATGTTCATCCACCGATCTCTCCTCTGCGCTGCCCTCAGACTCGCTCTCGTCTTCCTTGCGTCTGTGAGAGTTGCGCCGCTTGCTGGTCTGCGGCATATAATCGCAGGGGTTGGACCGCTTGACACACTGACCGCAGGCAGGACGTCCGCCATCGCATTTGAGTTTACGAGCTGTGATACGATCGGTTCAGTCCCAATCATCTTGCAGAGTTCTGCGACGCACAGCGGCAAAAATTGCATGCAACGGTGATTTTCTTCGTCCTCAGCTTCGAAGATCCTAGTAAACGCGCTTGAGTGCGTCCTCAGAAAGCGTGCAAATGCAACTCACTACCAGTGGTCTTCACATGGTTGGGAGGGACAGTCGAACCATCACCCATGGTCCGCGAGATAGGCATCCCTGGCGGAACATCACGGGGGATTGACATAGGAGGGTTCCGAACAGCCCCGTGTCCACACGTCTCGATGCTCAGAATGGGCCGTGGGGTGTGACACAAAGGAGCAAGTTGGGTGCGTGGAACCATGTTCTGCTGCATCTGGTGTGCGTGGAGAGCATGATTAGCAGAATGATGCTGCATGATGCATTCATTCCTAAATTTGTCGAAAAGATACTCCCGAGTGTACTTCTGCAACGTCTATCCATCACGGCGTTAACTTTGACAGAAGGAACAATCAGGAGGACCACTGACCTCCATGTGGTGGAAGATGGCATGCCGCAACAGCAGAAAGTCACACTGATTGGGGTCGAGCACGTCCAAGGATCCCCACCGGTAACTCCGTGTGAACTTGCCTCGAGCGAGCTTGGAAGGGCATGGTTGATGGGGTGACGGGGTGTACTGCTGGACCAACTCATGACGGGAGAGGGGCAGGCGTGTGACGCCGTCGCTATGTGAATATATTTCGGGGGATATGAGTGCATAAGGAAGACGCAGGAAGGAAGGAGTCGCGGGCGAGGTGGGAGGAGACGGCTGACCGGGAGAAGACCTGGTCGTGTGGCTGCCATAGCCATTGACTGCTTCACTCTTGACAGGGTGCCCAGACTCGGCCACGTCTTTACGGTGCTGATAGTGCGGGTGTGTGTCCATATCGAAGATCCCGAAGCCAATTCCGGCTTCCGCGAGATCTCGGCGTACGGCCATCTTGACAGCTGTTAGACGGTCGTTTGTCAACGTGTCCGCGCGTGCAATCACGGGAAGCACGTTGACGCGGGCAGACAGCCTTCTGATTGTGTTGATTTCCACTGCGGGAAGGGTTGGACGGCAAAGGATGGGATTCGTGGTCACTGGTGGCTCAAGAATGACGGGCTCGGTGTCAGTATGCGAGAAGCTATTGGTGCGAGCCCTGGAGACAAGGGGAGCAGGAGGGCCAGGGACGGAAGGGGGGACGATCACGTCGGGATCCAAAAAGTATATACACCTGGATGGCGGGTCAGCTCTGCGAGATACGTGACATAAGCGCCGGTGTGGAGGGAACGCACAGATGGATGTTGTGGTCCCCTGTCTGCGCCTTCCAGTCCTAGAGGGGGAGAGTGAGGGGGAGCGGGAGGATGGGCAAAATATAAGAGAACTGACGTCTTCCATGCCATCTGCGAAGCGGGCGTCGACCTGGCGGGTGATTTCCTGGATGGTGCGCTCGGCGGCATGCTCGTCGGTAAAGTCGAGGGAGGGAGTGTCGATGAGGGTGAGAGCAAGGACGTTAGGCTGTGAGTTTGGGTCGAGGGCGAGGTCGATGTTGATAGAGGCAGAGCGGATGTGGGATGTGTGACCGCTGCAGCCCTGGACGAACTTTGCGACGGAGGCGAGCTGGTCCTTGGTGGCGGAGTAAGAGACGTCGCAGGTGTCGAGGAGGAGACGGAGAAAGGATGTTTTTGCGGTGCGCTGACCTGCGACCATGAGGGAGTACCCTTTGACGTGGCCGGGGAGGGGATCGAGGGCGTTGCCAGCTGTTCCGGAGTGCATGCCGTTTGGGGAGTAGCGGGTGGTGTGAATGATGGGGGTAGAGGGGCGGATGGGTTGGCGGGATAGGTAGGGGTCGGGGATGTCGGTGGGGAGTGTGCGGTCGCTGTTGTCGACGACGAGCGACATGGGAGAACGACGTCCGTGCCAGTCCGTTCGGGGGGGACAGAGCGAGGGTTGCCCGCGAGGCGAGGCAAGCGCGGGGATGATAAAAGAGGGCAACGGAGCCGAGCGTCAGATACCGAGCCAATCGGATCACTCCGTTTTAAATATTATTTCTACCGCGGAAGTATATAATATAATTATATAATTATATTCATAGCAACCACCGCCGCTCAAATTCCCTTTTATGGTTCTCCAGAGGGTCCGGCCACCTCCGGATCCCCTGCGCTCTTCCTCCCCGCCTTCTTCCCCCGCGACCCCTTGGGCGCCTTCCCCGGTCCTCGCCGTCGCGGGTGCTCCTGGTACTGGCAGGACAGCGACCGCGTCTCGCAGTTAGAACAACGCGGTCGTGCACCATCGCACCGTAGCTTCCGTCCTGAACGTCCCATACATGTCATTTCGCTTCTTCTCGTGTACATTGTCACCGCTCACCTCTGCAGAAATCACACGCAACGTAAATCTTCCGCGTGACCCTCTTTTCCTCTCCCCTTCCTCCCATATCCACACGCCCTTTCTTCCCCCGCGGCTGTGCACCCGCCACCGTCCGCTCACCCTCCTCTGCGTCAATGTTGGACCCCGTTGCTATAGCCGGCTCCTCCGGCAGACGCAGTTGAGGCAACACCGGTCCCCGCTCATAATCGTCCGAAGGCAGCATTCCCAGCTCTCCGAGCAGATGGCTCACCGGCGGCAGCACCACCCTCGACGATGTCCCCTCCCGTTGGTTCCCCGGTGGTGGCAGCGGCCCAAACGACATCCTCCTGTCCCAGTCATCCGACCCATACAAGGGCGCAGAGTGGTGTCGTCCGTATTGTGATTCAGGGTAGTGCAACGGCCGAAGAAGTCGGGAATCATCAGGGTGCTCTGTAACAACATCAAGTTGGTTCCACGCTCGTCGACTTCTCTGTTCGCTTACCATGGTGAGATACTACCGAGCCTGGCCCTCCCGGTGGTTCAGCACTCGGTGTAAGTGGCGGCTCCGTGCCGGGGCTGTATCGATGTTGAAATCTTGGAGGCGGTTCATCCCGTTCAGGTGATGGCCAATCGAATGCACGACTTAACAGAGGAATGCCGTAAGGTCGATTGCTCCCTTCGTCCGTGCTTCGCCTTCTCTCCAGTGAACGCAGTGGTTCCGCTACCTCATGTGCTTGCCACGAGGATTCGCCCTGGTCTTGCTCAGTATCACTGTCTGTCCGATCACGCATACCTGACGCTGCGTGATGGGTCGGTGGTGGTCTACACTGTCGGGAGCGGATGGACGCGGAAATGAAAAGAAATGGAGAACGGATGGATGGTTTACATCCGCGCAATGACTTCGGATCCCAAAAGATGAATTTTCTGGGACGAGCGATGAAAAAACAAGTGATTTTTCGTGTTGTCGTCGGGTGCCGGGAGGGTCGACAGCCGCGGCACCTGCTCTCGTCGTCGCTCGGAAATTTTTGGGCAGCCCTTTGAAATTCGAATAGATCGGATGGCACTCCAAACGGTTGCTCTTGTCGCCCCTTCCTCCCCTGATTCAATGCTGTATATCGTTGCTGACACCTGTGGATGTGCACACGTAGAGCAGCGTTCATGTCCTTGCTTGTCGAAGTTGCGGATCCCGCAGAGAGATGGTGTTGCTAGAGCCTCGCTCGCTGAGCGTCGATTTGCCTTGTGTTCAATATTTCGAAATTTGATGTTGGGCTGTGGTACATATGACAAACGTGAAACATTGATCGAGGGGACTGACTCGGTGCCTTTGCCGCAGTCACTCGCCTTCCACATATGTCTAGGTGGGTCCTGCCTTCCGGTAACAGCGCAGCGTAGTCTATTTTCTGCTGCCAACCTGGCAGGACGGACAAGACCGGTAACCATCTCGGCCACTCACTAGACAAAATCCTAATCGACAGCACGATCAAGAATCTGATACCAAGTCCAACGACGGCCGTACTTGTGCAGTATGGATCGGGACAGCAATGGATGCGTGACATGAAACAACAAGCATGAGGTACAGGTGCCGACCGCAAGCGAAGTGAAGTCGTCATCCTTCACACTCGCACACCCGGAACTACAGGACATGTGGATCCGTGATGCAGCAGTGAAGCCAACGGGTCGCATTTTAGATTCATGCAACAGGGTCCATTGGTTTGGACCAAGGGCTGCCTTGTCCGATATTGGTGGCGGGCAGTACGTGATTACTCGGCAGCGTCTGCGTGCGACAGTAGCGTGGGCAAGAGCACAAACCTTGTCTGAATCTGATACAGGAGGTTGGTGTTCCGAACCGTCTCTGTCGTCGTATGAGGTCGGATGGTGGCATGAAAATGGTGTTCCCGACAGGGATGCGGGGCACAGGGAGGCACCGCTGACATGATCCCCACATGTCTGATCTGGCGAGATAAACTCCAAGGCACGAATGAGAATGCATGGTTGCGTGTCCAGGTCAACGTTACATGAATGTTATACATCAGATCGACACGTCCATGTACGGTTCCGGTTAGGCGCCAAAGGAATTGGCTGACTCAGCAAAGTCAACACTGAAACGAGCAAAGTTTTGACTCAGTTCAGCTGTGCATTTTTGTTTGTCCGTAGAATGCTGTCGTCCGTCGCGTCAAGACATGTCCGTAAACCTGTCGCGAGGCTCTCAAGGACATTCTCTTTCTCATGTTCAAAACACGAGAAAAATGCGGTTATCATGAACCGCTACAGCAGGATCGTCACCCAGCCCAAAGACCAAGGTGCTAGTCAAGTGAGTTCCTCTTTGCCCTCTCCAACTATCACCGACCAGATCGATGTACAGGCAATGCTGTACGCGACAGATGGTGTCAGCGGCGAATCCGACTTTCAAAAAGCCATGGTTGGCGTCGGCAGTGTCTGGTAACTATTCACGTTGTTCCTTGTCTTCGTATGGTCCTTGACTTCTGGTGCAGGTATGAAGGCAATCCGTGAGCATCGCTGTAACATGATAGAAACGCAGCGAAACTGAGTCGCGTGTGGCACAGATGCAACAAGCATTTACTGGGACTCGGTCAACTCATCAAGGCATCCATATGCGAATCCGACATGATCGGTTACCAGTTTGGCACCGTCGGTGTCAGTGATGGCATTAGCAACGGAACTGCGGCGATGAACTATTCGTTGCAATCAAGAGACCTCATCGCAGACCAGGTCGAAACTGCCGCAGGTGGCCATTGGCTCGATGGCATGGTTGTCGTCCCAGGATGTGACAAAAACATGCCCGGTGTACTCATGGCTCGTAAGTGATTCCTTGACGGGCTCAGTTTGTATCTAACTGTACACAGTCGGAAGGCTCAACAGGCCTGGTTTGATGGTGTATGGAGGTACCATCCGCGCGGGTTCGTGCGAAGGGCAGCCCCAGCTCGATATCATCTCTGCTTTCCAATCATACGGAAAGTATTTGCAGGATGGACAAACGTCCGAGGCAGAAGCATACCGTTCTAACACTGTGAGACATGCTTGTCCTGGGCCAGGCGCTTGTGGTGGTGTGGGTAGTGAACCATGATTTCTATCTCGCGATACTAAGTACCCCGAAGATGTACACTGCAAACACCATGGCCAGCGCCGCCGAAGCTCTTGGAATGACGTTGCCCGGGTCATCCTCCTTCCTCGCCGAATCCGCGGAAAAGACTGAAGAATGCAAATCTGTTGGCGTTGCCATGCGAAATCTGATTGAAAAAAATATTTTACCGCGAGACATCATGACGAGGGCCGCTTTCGAAAATGCAATGGTATGTCGTTATCGCGTTCTCGTTGCCATGATGCAGCCACGAAAGAATTTGTTGTCAATAGACTTTGGTCATGATTCTCGGCGGTTCTACCAACGCGGTGTTGCACTTGATTGCCATAGCGCACTCCGTCGGTATCACGCTCACTGTCGATGACTTTGCCCGTGTCTCGGAGGCCACCCCGTTCTTGGCTAATCTAAAACCGAGCGGTAAGTATGTGATGGAGGATCTTAGCAACATTGGAGGTGTGGCGAGTATGTTTTCCCTGTCATTCTCTTTTTGGAAAGACACTATGAATCATTCCCAGAGGTTCTTCACTACCTGCTAAAGAACAAATACATTGACGGGAACGCCATGACCGTCACGGGGAAGACTCTGGGAGAAAACCTTGATCGCTGGGTTCACACGTATGGGGAACTGTCTGCAAACCAAGACATCATTCGCCCCCTTGAGAACCCCCTGAAACCGACTGGACACATTCGGTGAGATCATTTCGCTGCGTGCTACACGTCGTGTCTGATGATCAAATGACTGAATGCTAGGATTTTGCGAGGCAACCTGGCACCCGGTGGTGCAGTCGCCAAGATTACGGGAAAAGAAGGCTTGAGCTTTACCGGCAAGGCGCGGACGTTTGACACCGAAGAAGAGTTCATTATGGCCGTCGAGACAGGGTCCATCCGACGGGGCGAAAAGACAGTCGTCGTGCTCCGATACCTCGGTCCCAAAGGCGGTCCAGGCATGCGGGAGATGCTCAAGCCCACTAGTTTGATCATGGGCGCGGGTCTGGGTCACGACGTGGCGTGCCTGACTGATGGCCGTTTTAGCGGAGGGTAAGGTTCAGGATATATATACATTGCGAATCTGATCCGGGCGTGAATGTAGATCGCACGGTTTCTGCATCGGCCATGTCGTACCCGAAGCGCAAGACGGAGGAGCTATCGCACTCGTAGAAGACGGGGATACGATTTCGGTCGATGCAGTGTCGAATACCATCGAACTGAACGTCTCCCCAGCGGAGATGGAACGTCGTAGAAATGTATGGAGGGCCCCACCTCTCAAGGTGACCCAGGGCACGCTATACAAATACGTCAAGACGGTGACAGATGCCAGCCACGGATGTGTGACGGATTCGTAGACACGGGGTTACCAAGGAATGGGTCCAACTTAAACTGCCTATCTAATCGTTCACACGGTTGTCGTCATGTGTTTTTTGATCCTCCGCCTTTTTTCTGCTTTTGGCATCTTGTTCTTCCGCTTTTCCCGTGCTTCCGCCTTGACCGCCTTCTTACGTTCCTGCAACACGAGGCTCAGCCGAATTTAGCCACCTCGGCACGTTCTTCTCACCTTCTTGGCTTCCCGATCCTCGTGCCGATGCCCCCGGGGTTCTCTCCGCTCCGGACCCTGTTCCGTCTCTTCGACCTCCGATTCTCCGCTCTCCGTCGACGCGTCTTCAACCAGCTCGATGGTATGAGCATAGATTAGCTTGTTCCCCTCACCACCTTTGAGCACGTCAATGTCACGCTCTGGGTCATAAACCTCATTCAACGTCCGTGGAATATAAGACCGCATGAATACGCTGTCTTCGTGATTCTTGGCGTTCCCAGTGTGGTCCACCTCTGCAGCACCTCGAGCGAGGTCCTCGGCGGATTCGCCCGCCTCCGCGATCCACCGCTCCAGAATGTCGCCCTCGTGATCTTCTTCTTCCAATCGGTCCTTGGTAATGAACTCGAAACACCGTCTGAGTCCGAGACACTGGACCCCAAAGCGCCCAAAAAACTCCTCGACGTTCTTGATGTCATTTCGAAGGAAATCGAATGCATGCGGGTGGTCGTGCTCAACGCTTTGAGAGACGTCGATAACGTACAGATGACCATCGTGGTAGAGGATGTTGTATTCGGATAGATCGGCATGCACGAGCTTGCACCGATGATACATTCGTCGCATGTTGAGTACCAACTCTCGATATAACGAAGGATACTCTGACGCCGGTATCTGTGCGTCTTTGAGTCGTGGCGAAGCCCTGAAACAACGACATGTTTCACAGTTCGACACGGTCGGAAAGTAGAAACATACCATCCATCTCGGCCACCCAAGAACTTCATCACGAGGACATTCTCTCGAACCTCTACGGGTTCTGGGCAAGATATCCCAGCGGTAACTAGGCGCTTCAGATTACGCATCTCCTTCTCTGCCCATAGCCGCACCATCTTGCGAGGGTTATGTCGACTGTACCCTCTCCTAAATCGATATTCGCCCGTCACATAACGGTCGCGATCTT
This sequence comes from Tylopilus felleus, assembly GCA_038091295.1. Taxonomy (NCBI): domain Eukaryota; kingdom Fungi; phylum Basidiomycota; class Agaricomycetes; order Boletales; family Boletaceae; genus Tylopilus; species Tylopilus felleus. Next base: position 137,312 of record JBBPOE010000001.1, on the reverse strand, counting down.
TAAAGACAAGGATAGACGTCTTGTAAATTTTAAGTGCCAGGTGGGTAGAGTCTGACGTGACTGCATGGTATACGTTTGCCTGCCTCGATCTAAGACGACTGAAGACAAACGAATTCAGTGACTCGCCTCTTTTCCCGTGCTGATGCATCCGTTGACTTCTTGAATCAGTCCGCGGCCGATCATCTTGAACAGGATGACTCTCGTCCGAGGATCAAGCACTTGTTCGGAAGTAGCTCGATCTGATTTGTCTTTGGCGTTGGCGTACGAGCTCGGGCCCTTTCGGTTGACACCGACGCCCATCGTATATGGCTGGTCTATCTTGGAGATCCTCGAGGTATATTTCGATAGTGCCGCCAGTTGGGTCGCTGTCTTGTCTTTGACGTGCACATGGACATTGCGAGGATGGTTGACTGCAGGAAGCGGTGCTACGGCAGCGTTTTGGTTCGTGGAGGAGGCGACGCCTTGGACATTCCCGGTGCGGACAGCGACGTGCTGGCGAAGACGATTGTATTGCTTTGTGAAATCTGGATATGCACCGTCAGGATGGGCTAGACGATCAAAGGCAGAGACTCGCCTCGTTCTGCAATCTCCCAGTCTTCGTCTTCTACTCTGTCGTCTTCAAAATCGTCTCCGCTCAGTTGGTCGATGTCATCGTCCTCGTCCTCGCTGGACCACTCAAGAAACCGGTCATCATCGATGAAATGACCACCCTGTCGTGGATCGTGTTGCTCGGCATCCTCTAGGGCGTCGTCGAACTGGCCAGGGACGATGTCTAGAGGATTTTCTGTCGCCATTGTGAACGTCGCGTTCAAGGATCGATGTCCTGTATTCGGATGATTTACCCCTGTTCCAAGTGTCAGGGTGCTGGGGATGATCAAACGTAGTAAACAAGTGCAACAACCCTTTCACCGACTCTTACATGACACATTCATGCAACTGCGGGACACGCCGGGTTCGCCTACAAAAAAGGGTTCGACTGACCGCAATCTCAAGCTTCGAGTTCTCCACGACCATCCCCAGCCATGCAAGCAATCCGCAAACGAAACCCTTTCACCCTCGACTCAGAGGACCATGGCAATGGCAGAGCAGTGCTCGATGAACAAGGTAACAGTCCTTTGAAGCGAACAACACCTCGAATAGACGGGCTCACCGATCCACAGAACAGGCAGAAGTGGTAGATCGAATCAAGGAACAGCACGTTTCCTCGGACAAGCAGAACCAAATCGCTTTACAGGTGATGCTCGGACTATCATGTCTACTGTGCGTCGGTCTCAGTTCCTTGGCACGTGTCCTCGTCTTTCTGAGCCCTGTTGCCCACAGATATGTCCTATACATGCTCTCAGACCGAACGACCCCGCTCTTTGTGATCTTTCCTCCATCTCCCGGGTCTGGCCAAGCCACTGCTCCACTGGACATGAGTGGCATTCTGGCCTACATTGCCATTCTCATTCACGTCAACCTCAGTCTGATCGTACACCCCTGGAACGTCGTCATCGCTGGCCGCGTGATTCGGGCGATCGGATTCTTGGAAACGTTTGTATGGTCCGCTGCGGGGCCGCTACTTTCTGTGTATTCTGGTCGGGCGTGGCAGACGACCGTGTGGTGGTGTATCCCAGGGTTTCTGACGTATGTTGTCTATGCAGTTCACGGGTGGATACAAAAGGCGGACGAAGACGTGTTGAAATTAGAGAAGCTCAAGTACAGAGCACCAGGTGCATGAGTGACGGTAGCTAGATTTGTCATTTTCTTGACAATTACATCATGTATGGACGTTGAGGGACTCTGTGATCACGACTGGTCCTTTGAACGCGTGTGGCTTTCCGTCTGTTCCGTCACCAGGATTCATGAATAGCTCCAGCTCGACAACTTCATTCGCAGCGTCCGTCGCTCTAGTGCTGGAGGAAACAAAACACGTAAAAGACCTGCACCGATCGCCTCATACCAAGCGACTCGAATTCGCCGTCCACATCTGCTTGGTAGCGCATCACGTCCGGTGAGCAACCACCCAAACGTCCTCATAGAATCCTGCCCTGATCGTCGCTCACAGCACCGGCCATCTCGTGGACGCACTCTTCCCACCGAATCCAACGGCAGCCTTGGGCTCTCTCCTGATGGCCCTCCGTAAAAAGGTGCGCCGGTGGCGTTGAATGTCCGTCATCCCACTCCGTTCCGACGATCTGCGCCACTGCGGCAGAGCGCGGTATTCAAGGACGTCGTGTGTTGGCATCACGTCCCTACATCGCAGTCGTTCGTGGTACACGTCCCGCACCTGCAGGCCAAGATCACTGCCCTGCTCGATGGCGTCGAGGCGTGTGTCTTCATACGACTCGCCGAGCGCCCGTCGGTGGTGAGCAACCGAGTGTCATTTCCATCCCGTGTCTCTAAAGGCGTGTCTCAGTCGAGAGATCCTCCGGGTGCGCTCCAGGACGCTTTGGGTGGTATGCGATTCGCAATGACAGAGTCCCCCGACACACTGGTGCTCTCCTTGTCCGAGCTATTCACCGAGGAGGTCCTTATCCCGCTTGCGGCGGTCGTGATCGACTACCCTGTTGCATACTTTCCTGCGTTTCCGGCACAGACGTCATTTCTGGAGGGAGAACCGCTGGACGTCTATACGGTCTCTTTCGAATGGACCTCGGAATCTACGTCGAGTCTTGTGGGAGAACATGTATTGTTGAAATTTTCCTGCCCGCAGATTCTCGCCAGTAGTCATGCAGAGTTGTCACCCAGGACAGTGATCAGAAATCTTCATGTCAAGTTTGCCGCTGTCCTCGAGCGTATAGGAGCATCCATTTCTGTCACCCATCGCACGGAAACGCTAGAGAGAGTAGCACTATGATTACAATTCAGCAAACGTCGCTAGTCTACATCTACGTTGATGATTTTGATATCTTCGAATGGCTTATCTACCTTGTTTACCTTGACGTTTTCGATTGCGTGAACAACCTCGAGACCAGAAAAGACACGCCCAAATATCGTGTGCTTCCTGTCCAGCCATGGCGTTGCTGTCGTGGTAATGAAGAACTGTGAACCGTTCGTGTTTGAACCTGCATTGGCCATGCTGACGGTATAGGGGCTGATGCAATGTTAGCAAAACACTTCCTTCATATGTGCACCGTCGACTTACCGATCGTGTTTCAGCTCGTCCGTGAATTCATCCTCGAATTCTCTCCCCCAGATAGACGTGCCCCCAGTTCCATCCGCGAGTGGGTCTCCCGTTTGGATCATAAACTTTGCGATGACACGATGGAATATAACGCCTTCAAAGTACCCACTTCTTGCGTGACCCACAAAGTTCTCGACTGTCTTCGGCACGTGGTCGGGGAACAGTCGGAGGTGGATGTCTCCCATCGACGTGTGGATAACGGCAGAGTTGGCGAGCGGGGATGGACCACCTTTGTCAGCTGCAGTGGCAGTTGCGATGGACTGTTCTTCGCGAGTAGGCTTTTCGTTGAAGACATCTCGGTTGTTGAGTTTGCTGTCCCTGAGGAGAGTCATCAATCCTGGTCAACGATGCATGATATGCTATTCGACATACTCTGGTTCTGAGCGTGTGAAGAGATAAAACCTCTGGCGTTTGTAGCCTGTGCAGAAGAGAGTTGGATCACGAGTAGCTTTATTGGCTAAGATGGGGTTTGCGGATGCAGCCATGGCCAACGTTGTAAGACCCTTCCTAGCAGGTGCTCCTTGGTACAGGGTGAGGTTCATCCATCGGACAGCCTCGTCCTTTCCCAGCAGTCTGGCGACACGATTCGTCACGGTGTTGATCACTAGACGAGAACGTTGAGTGCTACGAACCGGAAACCAGTAGAGACGAACCTTTGATCCCAAGCAAAGTCGGGTAGATCACAAACGCGCCACTCTCATCCCATATAACATTACTCCACATCCCTGGTATCCGTCCGTCCGGGCCAGGCATCTCGAGTTCACGTTCCACGGCAAGGCGTCGACCGAACTCCATGTCTTCGACCTTGTATACGGCCGTCCCTGCTTGCTGCATTTCTTGGATTGCGGTAAGAGACTCATCGTATTTCCGAGTTAGCTTCCCTGACAGGAACGAAAATATGCGAACCTGCCGGTCGGGCAGAGAGAAGGTCACAAACGAGTTGGAATCGGGGGAGAGGGTAATGCACGTAGGTATTGATTTCGCCTAGGGAACATGAGTTTTCACGCTTCTTTCTGATATTGGATATTGAACGTTGACATACCTTTTTGAACTCGTATAAATCAGTTGCGCTCTTAAATGACCACATGCCAGGGATATTCTTTGGGAGCTCAAAGGGTTCAATAGGTTGCCAAAACTCGACAAATCCATTTTCATCTGCAGAGATGACCGTGTCATAGCGGTCGCTGTACTGAAGAGTCTTGAATATATCGCCGAGACGCGAATGGAACGAGACGTACAGTCATTAGATGGACAGGCGAACGGTGCAGTTTTTCGATCGAGACAAGCGGTTTCTCGTCACCTCTGCCATCATATATCCTAATAATACCAGAGTTTTGTTCTGAACTGCATGGGGTAAGCAACAGGAAAACACGAGAGAACGCCGACATGCTCACATTGCAAGCAGCCCTTGAGCCTGACCACGCTTGTGTACCCAGCAGCATGCATGTGGCACGAAGCCAAGCTTGAGCATGTTTATCATGTCTTTGCCAAGAGTGTCAACACAAATATGCACCTTGCTCAAAGTGAACCACGCGTACCAAAGTTCACGACATCGAACACCTTTGCCGACCCATCCTCGGAGATGCTGGCAAACAACTGACCATCGGCGCTCACTGAGACGCCCACAATCGGTGATGTATGTGCTCGGAAGTGCTTTACGAACTCGATCCCGGTTTCTTGCTTCTTCCACAATTTCAAGTGCCCGTCGATGGATGTGGTGATGAGAAAATCAGTTCTGTGACCAGAGTGAGCGGGCTCGACGAGTTGCGTGTTCCCAAGACGTACTTGGTCATGACGCAAAAGTTGAGCGCGTCTCGGTGCATGAAAGACTGGTAATATTGGTCTGCATTTGGAATATGTTCGAGGTATAACTTTTCGTGTGGAAGGACTGATTTAGGTTCAGGGATGGATCCAGAACAGGAGTGGGCATGAAATACGCACCTTTTCGTTTCTTCTTGACCGCTGTATTCGCGTCGGACGGCATGGGCATTGGCCCCACGTCCTCGTCACTTTGGTCGTCATACGCAGATGCATCTGCAGCTAGTGTAGCATTCTGCTCGTCCCGGTCTCGTTTTCCGAGCACGGTGGCTTCGTTTTCTGAATCTGACATTAGGATGCAAGCAATAAACTAACTTGAAAGAAGTGTGATGTAACACACTGTGAGATCACGTGAGCAGTGAGTGTGCTATTAAAACTGTACACAAGAATCCATAAGGTAAGACTATAAGCTACATAACGCTGCAGCCCTTGTCCGTCTTGGATGATACCTCCTTGGCACGTTGTGCCTCCTCCTCTGCTAGTAACAGTTTCTCCTGTTCTGTCAGAAGCTGTGGTGACATCAGCACTTTTATGGTGATACAACTCGAGCTCCAAACGTACCCCCTTCTTCGCTCGTTCCAGCATGGCCTTCCTCCTGCTTTCTCTTTCTGCCTTGGCGCGACTAACGGTGTGTCGATACATGAGAGTACATTATGCCGAAGCAAAAATAGATGGGGGAACAAAAGACAAAGGATCCACAATTTTCGCAATTTGAGAGTCGGGAGGTCGACATCCGATAGGTGATGGTTTTCGTTCCACAGTTGGCGACGATGACGACGGTGATGGTGATGGTGGCGGTGATGTATATTTAGACCGGGCAGTGGGAGAAGAAAGAATGCTGACGGGTTATGAGTGTTTACTGAGTGAGAACGCTGAGACTCAACTCACCGGTCACTCTTTGAGAAAGGGCTGCTCAAGGTAGTAATATTCGAAGAGGTCGAAGTTCCAGACGATGAAGGCTTAATGCGGACACGAGAACTGGATGCATTCGACGTCTGCGCGGTGAACGTCTTGACAGGGAGCTTGAAACTCGCCAACGAAGACTTGCTCTGCGAATTGGAAGAGGAAGCTGCGGTTGAAGTAAGGCTCGAGCAGTTGTGGTCCTTTGGGAAGCGATGCTGAGGACAGTACTGCTTCTTGCAGGCCTAGGGGCTGCGTCAGGATGTACTCGGACGAACAGTATAACGGAACACACGTTACAAGCGATGGGGGCATAAAGAACCTTTCCACATTTACCCCGTGCACACACGGGCTGAGACCTGGTCCTGCCAGATTTCCCCGTCATGACGCTGCACTCTGTACTGATATGACGTTCCATGCGGATGTTGGGATCCTCTCCAGGGGGTATAGCGACTGGGGTATTGCATAACGGGCCTGGGATGTGTATGAGCATGTGAGCGGACGGCAGAGCGAGCGACTCACAGCTGGGAGCGACGCGATTATGCTTGCTTTCGTCATATTCTGGACAGTGATGTGCTGCGACTTGAAAGTGTTCCCCGCAGAAACTCTTTGAGCAATGCTGGCACTTGAATGGCAAGAAGTCGACGAATAAACAAGAGGACTCGGAGCATTGCTGCCCGATGGACAAGAGCTGGGCATCCCGTTCAGCGTTGGCGGTGGACGACATTGCAGGGATGATGGGAGTAAGCGCTGAGACAGAGAATGACTTATAAACTCGGGGACGCGCAAGCCATTGACAGTTGCTGTGTAAGGAACTCTCCACGACATTCTCCAACCATGCTCATCGTGTCGTTGGTAAGCACGTCTTTCGTCCCGAGTCCTGACTACTTACCCTGCGCTGACTCGGACAGATCAGACACGGAGAGTCTCTCGATAATCTCGTGAGCAGCGTCACACTTGGCCATGCAATCGGTGCTCATCTCCAACAGAAACCAGTCTGGGCAGGCCACAAGGACGCTGAATTGAGCGAACTCGGTGAGTGGCACTATGACATGATCTACCAGCAATTGACCAACCCATCCATCAGGCGTACGAGTGAGCAACACAGATACCTCTTTTCGCTCATACCTCATACCAGCATCCATAGCAAGCCAAGGCACTCGGTGAAGCCTATGCCAACACCCACCTCGATGCAATCATCACCTCAGATCTCAAGCGTGCTCATGCAACGGCCGTAGCTCTCCTCAACGGCCAACCCGATCCCAAGCCGTCCTTCAAAGTAGACCGTGACCTGCGAGAACAACACTTTGGTGACGCCGAGGGTCATCCATGGATGATGCATCGGATTCCCAATAAATCGCTTGCTGATCAATTTAGGGACGGTCAATACCCAGTTTTGTTCGAGAGAGACGAAAGATTTCCCAGTGGAGAGACTTTGAATGATGTTGCCGTACGAGCGGAACGCGCCATTCGGGATCTTGTATTGAAAACCTATCTCTCTCGTGCGATTTCGTCGGGTACCCAAGACGTACATGTTGCTATGGTCAGCCACGGTCTCTGCATTAGTGAACTTGTACCCGCTCTGCTGAAGCGGAACGATGGGAGTTTACCGACCAAGGATTATAGAGGCTTAATGAATACCGCCTGGACCAGAGTCACTGTGCAAGCCAAGGTAACGTTTGTCACCTTTCGACGATTATGTTTGACTAAGCGTGTGCAGCCTAGCGCAGCAGTACCGCAAGTAAACGGTGAGCTCGAGAACCTACCGCCACTAATCGTCACGGTAACCGACGTGAACCGACACGAGCACATCCTTAACGTTGTGAGTCACGATCTTTAGGACGCTGTTCACTTTTGCTGACGATTGTTTTCAAGAAACGTCAGAGGGGGATCGTTGAGCATGACCCTAAACAACGGAGCATTCGCGAATTCTTTGGTGGTGGTGGTGCGAAGAAGCCCGTCGAGGCGATGGAGCACGCGGAGAGCAACGCAATGGACGAAGTGGGGATAGAAGAACCCAATTAATCTACGGATATCAGGGGTTTCAGGATACATGCAGGATACCACGGAGAATCTGTGAGGGACATAAAGACATTTATATGGCAGTATATTGTGGACGGACTGACCTATGTATGAGTGTCGAGTGCTCAGGCATACGGGAGCAGCTTTTTCAGCGTGGCTGTCTGGGACTGACTAGAATACGTCGTTTGGGCGAGGTTGTTTTTCCGTGCGGGTCTCTTTGAAACGTTCTTGTGCGAATGATTGGCATGAGCCTAGCATAGTCCATGTTAGTGGATCGAGTTGTGCCCGGAAACAAAATACAGACTCGTTTGAACTTTCCGCTAGCGATGGCGCGCCATCTCTTGTTTGCGCCGCTGTGTGTCTTTAGCTTTGGAAAGTGGGACACGGCCGACGTCGAGAATGAGCGCGCCGTCGCGAACAGATTCGAGAAGAACATGGTCAAGGACGAGTCACGTGTATCCCTGACTCTCTCCAACTGCCATGACAGACCCTCAGGACGACGCAGATCGCGTATGGGCTCTCTCGTTAACAGGTTCTACCCAAGCTGAATCGCCCTTTAGATCCGCGCAAAGCGTCTTGAAAAGCTGCAGGTCGGCCAATCAAGTGCGCCATCGCCCGACCGCGACGCTGCCACCGCCGCTCCCCCGTCGGTGCCAGCACCCAAGTTGGTTCAGCCAAAACAAGCCGTGTCAAGCCCCCAGGCTATCCAGCAGTCCTCCGTGCCGCTCAAGAGGAAGTCAGCCCCACTCACGAAGCTTGATTTCCCGACCTGGGAAGACGAGACGCTGACACAGATATTCAAAGCTACACTCAAGGTACATGCAATCCCACACTGCGTCGTCTCAGACGTCTCACAGCCACTAGCGTTCTGTAGCGGAACTTAACAGCTATGAGGTCGTATGGCTCAAGAGCCTCGAAGCCGAGCTGGCCTCAGAAGGATACTGTGAGTTGAGTCTACCTTTAGCTTCGTATGACTAAACAATGGCATGGAACAGCCTATACGATGAACCTCTCCGGGGATATTGTCGATCGCATCCTTATATCTCGCCTGGAGCTGGACCCTCAAGCAATGTCGTGAGTTCAATCGACGTGCCCGTCTTATCTGATACAGAGTCCCGTCCAGGGATGACTTAGATTACGTTCCCGTGCTCGCGTCTCTCCCCCAAATGACAGTGTTCGAATATTTGGTCGGCTGCTGGAAACGCCTCAATAGCGCAAAAGCGAACCTGATCAAAAGGGTTAGGGCAAACCATGTCGTGTACGAAATGCTCATAATTTGTTCCACAGAATCTAGTCAACGAGATGCAACAAGCATTTTCCCTCCTTGAAAAGATTCGGGATCTCGTCATCAGTTATGCCGGTCTTACTCTACAAGAACCAGACATGTTCCCCCAGCCCGCTGGGTGCGTATCAAACTGCGCATCACGCAGCCCCACTCTTACGCTCAGCACAGGCGAGAACTCGGTTCCTCTGAATTAGTTGGCTCACTGCTGTCACTGTCTGCTCTCTCTACGCCACTCACAAGCGTATCCTCCCCGAATTACGTCCTCGCTCCAACAGAAGTCGAGCCCTTCCTTCAAGACCTTGCTCGACGGTTCGAACCGGATAGCGAGATCGATGGCGTTCTTGGACCGGTCGTACGACAACTTCTGTTTCATCAGTCTCTTTTCAAACCCGAGGGCCTGGCAGGAGGTGATTCTTCCTGGCGAGGCGTAGTCAGTGGCGTGGAAGCACTTGTCTCGATCAAGAGCATAGCAGTTATGTTCACTAGACTGGACGAGTGGAACCCACGACATGCTACGGCGTCTACGTTTGAGACAGTAACGTTAATGGGTCCTCTGTGTCGACTTGGGGTTTTCAGCAGGGAATGGGTAAGATAAAGTACGCACTCGTGACAGGATCAACCATGACAGCCATTGCAGCCTGCTATTGCCCACAATTATTTCTCTGAACCTACCCAACGTTCACGGGGTGACGTGGAGTCCTCTACTACCAGTCTCAGGGGTACAGTGAAGAGCCTGCAGGTAAGCAGGTCAAGGCAAGTCAACTAGCGAGTATGTTAACCATCCATTCACAGTCATCACTCTTTCAAATATTTAATACTCTCGTGCGGGCATCTCCCGAGTCCCGGGAAGCAGTACTAGAGTATTTTGCTACTGCTGTTAAGTTGAACATCAAGCGAGCCGGCATGCAGGTACGTGACACGCCCTTTTTTTCCTGCGACGCTTATCATGCGCTTTTTAGGTGGATCCACAAACAGTCGCAACCGACAGCTTCATGGTTAATTTGCAAACCGTGCTCCTTCATTTGGCAGAACCCTTCATTGACGCCCAATACTCCAAGGTTTGTCACATTCCGATCTGAAATTTTATAGCTCACGACCCAAGTAGATGAATCGCATTAACCCGTTGTACTTTTCTGTCTCGAATCGTATCGATGTGAGCGAGGAGACGCGCATCAAAGCCACGTCGGAAGAGGCGGGGCAATGGGCAGAAGCAAACAAGGGCAAGGGTAGGTTGCTCAAATTTCGGCAGTCGAGTATTGGCGCTTGATACACAGGACAGCTGAGACACCCAACTTTATTTCCGAAATATTCTATCTCTGCAATGCTATGGGTCACTATGGCTACCTTAAAACGACACAGACATACGACGACTTCGCCAAACATCACGACGAATTGCAGCGTCACCACGATATGATCAATGGCGATGGTTCTTGGATAGGTGTTAGTCACCCTTGTTCTTCAGCCCATCTATTCTGTCTTGACGTGCATCTCAGAGTGCCTTCCATGCACGGACGGAAGCAGCCCTCAACCAAATGAAGGTGCGCGTTTTCAATCTGATGAGATATCCAATATTCACATTGATGACTCAGACAGAGATGGCGAAGATTCAATCGCATCAACTCGCGTTCCGAGTGCAACTACTCGAGCCAGACTTCATTCTCCGATATATTGGCTTTACCGACTTCGTTTCGACCTGGTTGATACGAAGAGCCGAGCCCAAAGGTTTACATCCTACCCCCCTGGTTGAGTACGTGTGTTACTGCCGAACGAGGGTGTCTTTTTGAGCGTTTGGCAGTTTACCACTGCCTCAGGAAGTTCCCATGTCATTCAGGGTGCTTCCCGAATATATCTTGGAAGATGTGGTGGAGTTCTTCCTCTTCGTTACCCGGTACGCCGTTCTTTTAGCCCTCTCGACGCATGTTGATGGATAAATTCTCCAGACAATCACCAGATAGCCTGGATCTGGCTGGAAAGGACGAATTACTCGTGTTCGCTCTCACTTTCTTGACATCAACTTGGTACATCAAGAACCCTTTCCTGAAGGCCAAGATTAACGAGGTGTGCACATCGAACGGCTCTAGTAGACATTACTAAGTTTCTGGTTAGGCGGTGTTTTATGGTGTCCTGCCATACGGAAATGAACGAAACGGAATTTTGGGTGCAGTGCTTAACAGCCACCCTTTGGCTCTGAAGCATCTGATCCAAGCGTTGACACACTTTTACATCGGTGAGGATGCTTTGCTTTTTGTACATATTCTGAGTCTGAGACGGTCATACCAAATAGAGGTCGAACAGACAGGAGCAAGTTCACAGTTCTATGATAAATTTAGTGAGTACTCGTCACCTGGATCGAGGATTCTTTTAACATGGTGGCCAATTCCTTAGATGCTAGGCAAGTTCTGTGTCTATTGCTGACATAATTGGGTCTGACGAGTCCTCAAGGAGGAACATTGCTTACATCCTTAAAGCAATCTGGAGCAATCCTGTTCACAGGGAAGCACTGAATGCGGAGGCGCTGTAAGGGTTACATCTCGCCGCAGGAAAGTGCTTCGTATTCACGAGTCTGACAGGAATGTCGAGAAATTCGTTCGCTTCATCAATCTAATGATCAACGACGTCACCTACCTCATGGACGAGTCCCTCAGCGAACTCACGCAGATTCACAACATCCAGACGGAGATGCGCGACCAAACGGCTTGGGCAGCTCGCCCCGCTCAGTACCGACGCGAACGGGAGAGCACGCTCCGTGGGCTCGAGCGTCATGCATCCAGTTATATCACCCTCGGCAAGTCGACTGTGGGGTTACTCAGAGACTTTACTGCAGAGACAAAGGCGCCGTTCATGATGCCCGAAATCGTGGACAAGCTCGCTGCCATGCTGGATTACAACCTCGAAGCGCTCGTCGGCCCCAAGTGTGGAGAGCTTCGCGTCAAGGAGCCCGAGAAATATCATTTCGACCCGAGGCAGCTTCTCAGCGATATCTTGCAAGTCTATCTGAACTTAAGTGACCAGGACGAGTTCGCACGTGCGGTTGCCAACGACGGACGCAGTTACAAGAAAGAGCTATTTGAAAGGGCGATCGAGCGGTCTGGCAAGATTGCATTGAAGACCGAGGCCGAGCTCCAACGGATACGTTTATTCATCGTCAAAGTCGAGGAAGCGAAAGCGACGATCGAGGCTGAGGAAGATCTAGGAGAAATTCCGGACGAATTCTTGGGTATGCTCTTGTTCTTGGTCGCGGAACACCTACTTAGTCACGCCGCGCGTATAGATCCGTTGATGTTCTCGCTGATGCGCGACCCAGTCACTCTGCCGTCGTCCCGAACAGTTATTGACCGTGCTACGATCAAGTCCCACCTCCTGTCTGATTCCAAGGATCCGTTCAACCGTGTTCCACTCACGATCAATGATGTCATTCCGAGTAAGGTGCTTTGGTGTTTGTTGCTGCGCAGTGTTGACTTGGCCCTATAGATGTGGAGCTGAAAGCAAGGATAGATGCCTTTGTCGTTGAGCGACGCAGCCAGAGGGCACGCTCTGATAAGCCTCCAGAAGATGCGGTGATGTCGGACTGATTTTACATGCATGTATCCGTAGTGCCCACCCCATCTGTTGTGCCGATAATATTACCAGTGCATAGTGTGTTACAGCAGTCACTGCTTGGCGGCATCGTGAACGTCTATTTCTTTCTCTTCTTGCCTCCACGACCGAGGCTTGTCGACCCTGCTCTGGCTCTTCCTGCTGTACCTCCCCTCCCCGATTTTGACACGCGACCACCGCGACCAGCTTTCGGTGGGACCGACACTGAAAAGTCGTCACGATTGGCATTCCTCGAGCGTGAAGCCACCACAAACCTGGCGAGACCCCCTGCGCCTCCTGCTCTTCCTCATAGTCCGTCCCCGCGTCCGTACCCGTCACGACGCTGTCCCTCGGCGTAAACGCCGCCTCGTCCCCGCTCTCCTGCGTCAGCGCACTGCTATCGCTGTCCCCCCCGACGAGCCCCGCCATGTCTGCCTTGTTCTTGTGTCGCTTGGGCGCTTTCGACTTGCGCGTTTTGCCCGCGACATGACGCGGGGACGGTGCGGGCGTCGATGAGGGGATGGAGGCGGTTGCGCTGACGCGGCGAACGGCGACGAGCGCGTCGAACGTCTCGTCTGCCGGCAGGGAGAATTCGTCGCGGAAAAAGGGATGGCGTGAGAGGTTCTCTGAGGGGGACGGCGAGCGTATGGCTTGGGGATAGGGACCCGAGTTGTCGAACCCGTCCGTTTCCTGTGGGGTCTGCGAGTTAGCGCTGTGGTGAGTCGAGCTATGCTGAGGGGCTGGCGTCGTACCGCACTCTCCAACGCCTCGAGGTCGTAGTAGGTCCTGAGTTTGGCCCAGATGCTCTCTATTGGGATGACACGGCCGGTGTCGTTGTGGATGGCATTGCGAATGGCGAGGACATGAAAGTGTCTGTGTATACCGACAGGGCGGGCTCGCATCATGGAGCGAAAAAACGAGATTTCGCCCTCGACGCTATCGAGGAACTCATCTGGTGTCTGGTTGTCCATTGCGATCAACGTTTCGAGAGGACCATTTGGCCGTTTGTTTGGCAGCCAAGAGTGGGTAATACGTATATGTAACTAGTCTAGCTAGTAGAACAACATGCAGAGTTAAACAACAGTGAGGATGGTCCACTAAACCGTGGCCGGGTATAACACTACGTATAAACAGCGGTAAGGAGTGAACAACAGTCGAGTGAAGGAATGAGTTACTGAATGATTGGATTATGTTGAGTCTACCAAAATGACCAGAGTTCAAGAAAGTGATGGCTGTTCATGTTCATTACTGCAATGCAAGAAAGCGGCGGAGAGCGACGAGAGGCCCAGCGGATGGAACCAAGATGCACAGTCAACTACGACAAAATACGTTGTTCGTCATCTTGGCGCGTAAATTGCGACGAGCGCAATAAACGGAATGTATGTAAACAATGATAGGACTGCCATAACACGGCAGCGGAAGCGCCATACTTTCGCGTCTGAGACAAGGGACATCAGATGCCAAGGCGCTAGAAGGCAGCAGGGAGCTTACCATGTTCTATCTGGGGGTCATCAATCGTCACGCCCTTTTCGGCATCAACGTCCCCAGCAATTCTTGTCTTGGGCACCCGAAGTAAAAGTCCAGCTATCCACCAAATAGGGAAAAACAAGAAACCAAAGAAAAAACACCAGGCTTGCATTGATGAACCTGGCTCGTCTTCCGTCGCAAGTCGAAGGCTCCACGGTGTATCGTCTGGCTTTCTTGGAGGCTTGCGAGGATCTCGCATATGAAACTTGGTCGACCTGCTGACGGATGGTGCATGTGGTGATACGATAGCGCTTATCGGAATCGAAAGTTGAGACATGGATTGATGTCGTTCGTGCTTTCTGGTTGTGCTGGGAGTGGGAGGCTGACGAGAGCGAGTGGATGCAGCACGCGAAGTGCGCGAAGGTGTGCGAGGTGGAGCGATGCGACCGCCGGTACCGCTGGAGAGGGACGTAAAGTGGTGATTGCGATTTGCGGACCGTGGCGTATCATGAACAGACGATGGTCGTGATTGCACAGGGGTAGCGAAAGGGGAAGTTGACGACAATCGAACGCGCTTGCGGTGGTATGACGATGGAGCGTGCGAGGAGTTTGAGACGCGCTGACCTTTGTTTCAATTTTAGCAAGGGCTGATAGAGCGGTCTGAGACGTAAACCAATGCGACTGGCACTTACTTCGAGTTCCCGCAGGAAGGAGAAATGTTGGGCGCTGTCCTTCCTTCTTTTGTTCTGGGGGAGTCACGTCGATGGTGTCTTCTGCTTTGCGCTTGCCTTTACTTTTATCGCTTAGTTGCCTAGGCGCAGGCGTGGGGGTGGATGGTTCTTCCGGGACAGAGGAAACCATGGGGTCGTTGACGGGAGAGATGCGACCAGACAACAGCGACTGTGATGGTGTGGGAGCAAGAGAGGGATGGAGTAATGACTGAGGCGCTTCAGGGTCGCTTAGTCCCAAAGAAGGATAAGTTGCGCCACCAGCCTCGTTGTTTCGACGACCATTTCGGGTTTCGATGACCGACGAACTGCGCTTGACCTCGGCCATCGATAACCTTGTTCGCTGCTTGCTGTCTCTGCGGTTTCCAAGGTCGAACCTGAGAGAGTGTGATCTAGAGGGTATGAGTTCCCGACCGTCTGGGATATACGCGTGTGTTAGATGATATCGACGAGACATGGACTTGTGCGCACCTGCCAGCGTCGCAGACGCTGTAAGCGGGGAGGGGGAGTTTGGTGGCGACGGACGAGGAAAAGGTAAAAATGATGGGGACAATGCGCTCCGATTAGGCTTATGATCGGGGTCCGCACTTTTACCACGTGTTCCTTGCTTACGCTTTTCCGAGGACCCCGGAGCACTATCGGGACCGGAAGTGCCAAGGGACAGTCTGAGAATCTCACGCGAGACCTCTGCGGGCCACGCTTGGTTAGCGTGCGAGTTCACCCCAACGCTCGCCTGGTATGAACTCCAGTCTGCACTCGACCGTCGACGCGGTGCATCCCCAGACACAGTCCTCGCACGTCTTCGTCGCTCGGGGGCATCAGCGGGTCGAGTCTCGTGGTGTTCTGCCATCGCTGTGCTCAAGTCCTGCTTCGCCTCCGGAGGACTCGATCGGTGTCGAAGTGATCGAGCCATCTTGACAGACAACGAGGTGAATAAATCGTCTTTGCGTGAGGGGCGACCGCTGGCCGGTAACGTGTTTGAACGATCGCGGAATACAGACAAGGCTGGTTGTGAAGTAGACGTAGACTGTCTACGCGAAGAGAGTACAGCCGCCAGCTCTGGGTGGTCAAGGGGAGGAAGAGGAGGTAGTGGTGAAGGGGATGCAACACGATACTCTACATGGTTATCCGGTGGTGTCGGGTACCCAAACGTGTGAGGCGAATCAATCGCTGGTTGACGATTCACAGGAGTCGTTAAATTCATGGCAGAAGACGTTGCATGAGCTGCTACTGGAGTTGTGTACGAAGATTGTCCCTGTGGCGTTCGCGGATGCCGTTTCGATGACATCGTGTCCGTCGGAGATGAGCGTTTGCTACTCGAGCGTATCTCGGGTGATTGTCGGGCTGATCTCGACCCAGGACTTGATTGAATTTCTTGTGTAGCGGAAGAGGGGTTCGTGACACGACTTGGCGTGAACACAGATGCAGTACTGTCTGCGCTGAAGTGCTTGCTGTCTTTTGTAGGAGACGGAGAGTGTGGGGTCGTCTGATCGCTGGGAGGGGACGTGCGTCCAGAAACAATGGCAATATCTGGCAATCGGTGTTCACGTTTTCTTCCAAACGTAGACCATTCACCACCGGCTGCGACCTTGGAAATGCGGCTGGTGGTGAACCTCGATTGCGTTCGTGGTGAGATTTCCGCGGATGAGCCAGGGGGCGGCTCACTGCGTTCCGAGGGAGGCTCGGACGGTGGATCTATTGGTCTTGGACGAGAACGGGCACGACCACTACCATCTCCTGATGGCAAACGAGTGCTCGGGGTGAGACCGACAGGCGTGACATCCTGGCCGTCGGCCTCGAGGAATGCATTTGGATCTTGGAGAATCTTGCGGGCAATCGGCAGCTGTCGCACAGAGGGCTCTCGTTGGACTTGCGGCGTAGTATTTTGCAAGGGGGGGTCCGATGTGGGTTGACGACGCACGGGGCGGCGGAAACTAGTGAGGAGTTCCCAGGGCATCGCACTAGCTCAACGTGAGGTCGAGTGCCAGCAATGTAAAGTGAACTGACCTTGTCGGTTTGGTTGTGAGTCAGGCAGCATTTCAGAGGCTGAACGAGCCTCAAACCACCTGGTCAATGATGGGAACGAGGTCAAACTCGAGCAGAAGGACATACACGAGTTGACCTCTCCAATGGGGGTCGCAAATAACGCTGTACACTTTGTACATTCACGCTCGACACACTCAACGTCGTCCAACATGGACCGCTTGGACTCTCTCGCAAATACCCTCTCGAGCGTGACACTTTATGACATAAAGGCCATGTACAACCAGGTCCGTCTTGAATCTGCTTCATCCACGCTCTATTCTCACCTCCCAGCAGGCAAAGAACGCCGTGCTCAACATCAGTGAGATGGAAGCTAAAGTCAAAGAGGCAACCAACGATGAAGCTTGGTACGCTTTTACGCCCTTTCTGAAATGCCCGTATTCACTTTCGTACGTCCAGGGGTGCAAGTTCAACGTTGATGCAGGAGATCGCTCAAGGGTGTGTACCGTCGTCTCCACTCCTCGTTCTAGACTGCTGACGCGAAGAACAAGGACATTCAATTTGTGAGTCCACGACATCGTTCAAACCACAGACACCCTTATGCGTCTGTAGCCAGACCTTTAACGAAATCATGCCTTGCATTTACGGTCGATTCATGGAGAAGGAAGCTCGGCAATGGCGACAAATCTACAAGGTATTATATCTTATAATCTCCATGCGCGAACGCCCTTTAGTCATGATTATATCCCAGGCTTTGCAATTGCTCGAGTATCTCATCAAGCATGGCAGTGAGCGTGTCGTCGACGACGCGCGCTCACACATTTCTACCCTGAAAATGCTCAGGAATTTCCACTACATAGACGACAAGGGGAAAGACGAGGGCCAAAATGGTACGTATCATCATCCTGACCTTTTCTTCCCGTATCCTACATTTTGCTTTCACTAGTCCGCAACCGTGCCCGTGAACTGGTCGAGCTTCTGTCTGATGTGGAAACTATTCGCACGGAGAGGCGTAAAGCAAAGACCAATCGCGGAAAGTACGTCGGTACTGGTAATGATACAATGAGTTTCACTTCCGGAGGTCGCTATGGTGGGTTTGGCGGTGACAGTTACAGCGGTGGCGGTGGATATTACGGTGATAGAATGAGTGGACGAGACGGTAAACGTTAGATCTCCTCATCTTGACTCCTGTTGACCAGTATCGTTAGATTATTATTCTGGTGGCAGCTCAGGAGGCTTTTCAGGAGGCTTCAGGGATACCACTGGTCGGCGGGATTTCGAAGAGTACACTGCGGGAGACGACGAGACCGTCGCTCGAAGATCCTCAGTCTCCCGGAGTAGTGCGCCTTCTCGCCCGGAAACGTCTGGTTCACGCACACAGACCACGTCTACTCTGGCTGCTCCCCAGCAAAAAGAACCAGAGGTCGATCTCCTTAGTGGTTTTGATGACACGCCCGTCAGTACTGCACCGCCCGCCTCTAATACCACCAGCTCGAACAAGGCATTACCTTCCTTGACTGCATTTGATGGTTGAGTTCTCGCCTTGGTTACTACTCGTCCTACATGCTGACGTTTCCATAGACGACGACTTCGCAGACTTTCAAACCGCGCCTTCTGCATCTTCCCCCGCTTCTCCACCTGGTACACGGCACACTTTGATGGAGATGCTGAAGAGCTCACCCCCGACATCGCGCGCGCCAGCGGCCGCCCTCAACCCGACGTTGGCGGCGCAAGCCCAAAGAGCGACCTCCCCACCCGGTTACAACACACCACTGAATGCGCTCTCCACCGCGTCGAACAACAGGCAGTCCCAGTCGTTTGCCACCACGATGTCCCCCAAGCCGGCGCAGAATACTCTGTGGTCATCGTCGCAGCCGGCCACCGCTACATCTACGCCCGTCACTCGGACGTCGACGACCGGCGCCGCGGCGCCCGCGCCCGCCAAAGGCTTGACTGGGTTCGAGGACCTGTGGTCCATGTCCCTCGGTGCCCCGTCCTCCAGTACCACCGCCAAATCCACGACGGCCGGAAAATCGATCAAGGATCTCGAAAAGGAGAGGGCCCAAGCAGGCATCTGGGCGTCTTCTCAAAAGCCGGGCGCCGCTGCAGCAAGCATGGGTCTTGGGAATGCGTTTGGGAATATCGGGCCCGCCAAGTCGGGCGACATGACGGGCGGTGGAGACGATCTGTTGCTTTGAGTTTCATTTTGTTCACGTCCTAGCAAGTCATTCCCACAATTTATAGATTGTTTACCACGGTCGACTAGCCTTTGACAAAAACATTCTTCCAAACGTCATAATTTAGTGTCCACAGTTTCGGAAAAAATCGCATTGTGCACAAGGGAGGGGATGGATGAGTGAGCAAATTAAAGGTACAGATACAATCATCGTTCACTTCAAGAACACGGGCAATGAAGCAGAAGACGTTAGAATATGAATACGTGGGTGGGAGGAGTGGTGCATCTTACACCGAGCCAAGGGAGGTCCCCCCCAAGACGAGGACGATGATTGACAGACGAAAAAAAGAGGTGGAAAATTAGTGGTACATCTCAAATGCCCGCCATTTGCATTCTGGGTTGACCTGCGGGTTGATTCGATACTTGCGACCCTATCGTGCCTGGGACCTGTTGTCCTTGAGCAGCTTGGGCGGTTTGGTTGAGCGCTAGCCCCGGCCCCATGACGAACGCCGGAATGTTCTTCTCCTCCAAATCAGTGTATCGTACCGTCATCTCTTTTCGCTCCTTGGACCATGAGTCGGGGTCCCACCACGTGTAGGTACCAGCTTCACCCCCTGGGATTTTTGTCGAAGGTGCGCTGCCACTTTCTTTCGTTATCCAAATCCGGAGCTCTTTGTGATACCGCCAGTTCCGATTCCACCTGTTGCACAGGTGCGTAAGTGTGATATACCGGAGAATTTAATAAAACGGCACAGGTATATGCAAACAATGAGCCAATCCGAGACGACTCACAGTTCTTGGGCTGCTATTTCTTGTAGGGCATCCCTCGGACTCGAATAAAACATATAAAACAATGTTTCATCGCTGAATGCCCCTGCTTTACTTGGCCCAGGTGGCGGAGGCTGCACGTTATAACAGGATGGAAGATGGAAGTCCGGTTCAACGCTCCGTGCTGCTGATTGATCCGCCCATGGAGTTATGAATGTCGAGTACAGGTTCCTTCACATGACACGGTTCACAACTCCCCTTTACTCTAATAAACCCGGGACTCACCCCTCATAACCCATGTCAAGGCCGACCGCACCCAAGTCCGTGCCAACGCTACTCAAACCACCGTCCGCATCGATGCTAGCATTTTTTATCATGGCTAGCAACCCCAACAGCCCCCATCGGTCAGCGGCCGAAATGAGCACTTGCTGAGCGGGCGTCTGTGGATGGTGATGGGGCTGGTTTTGCGCTTGCGCCAGCGAACTATGTAGCTGTGCGTGAGGATGGGGGGCTTGTAATGGATGACTTCCATTTGATGCATACGGGCTGACTCCGGGAGGTGGAACGCCTGGTGGGTTGAGATGTTGCTGTGATTGTTGTGCCTGAGATTGCGGGTTGTTGTTCGGATGTACCTGTTGTCCTTGAGAAGACGGTTGTGTTGGCGCTGACTGTAACTGGCCCGGAAGTTGACCCTGCATCAGTGGTTGAGATTGTAGTTGCGACTGTGATTGTGTTTGACCTGCGGGTGTTGAGCCATTTGGTTGTGAGGGTGGCAGATTGGTATTAGGAGCGTTCCACGCCGTATGAGACACCTGATTGAGTTTCAAGGCATAATTTTGCTGAGGGTTTGGTGAGTATTTCGTAAATAGGAACGAGAGCGCCAGTCTGGACGCGATATGATGCACGATATGCACAACGACATGCACTGACGAAAAGAATCAGGAAATAAGGTCATCACTTACCCTTTGTTTATCAGCGTCACCCTGGTTTTGGAAACCGGGATGAATACCCCGCAAGTTGAGCATTCCCGGTGTGCCTGATTGTTGTGTTCCCCCAAGTGCCGAGGAGGAAAGGTTGCTTGCGTTCGGTTGCTGAGTGCCGTTTAATGCGCCCAGTATATTTGTCCGATGGTCGTTGAAGCCGTTTAATCCAGGTGGATGGACTGGCGAGTGATTGTCGGATGGTTGTGGCGGATTTTGAGCCTGTGGTTGACTCTGGGATGGTAGTGCCTGTTGGCCATGTTGACCGCCCAAGGCAGGGAAATCTTCTGGACCCAGATCTCTTGATTGTGGGCCTGCTGCAGTCGCCGATGAACCACCCTGTCCCGCCTGAATCGCATAGCTGGTAGCATTCGAGCCTGATGAATTGTTGGCAGACGAGTTGAATGTGGTAATTGCGAGGGAGGTAGGGTTATTGTTGTTAGACGACGGGTTGGAGGTGTTTGTCTGACCGAGCGATCCCAGTGCGGGGAACTCGTTTGGATCAAATCCGACTTCGCTAGTGGAGGATGCGGATGGGGCTGTTGTGGGAGTCGCTGCGGGAGGATTCGGGCTCATATGCGGCGGGAGAGATGCTCCATTCTGTGCGAGAACGCCTGGGCCTGTAGCGAAGGGGAAGGTTGTGGATTGTGGTTGTTGTCTCTGTAGGAAGGGCGACTGTGGTACGGCGGGAGTGCGGTGGGGGTTTTGTTGTTGAAGTGTGGGTGCGGGGAAGGTGCGCTGCTGGATGGGGAACTGGGAGGTAGGATAGGGTGATCTGAACTGGGAAGACAGACCGGCAGGGGGTGCGAGGCTCGGTGGACGCTGTGGGGGTTGACCTGTGGAGGGTGAGCTCGGGAAGGAGGGGGAGGAGGGGGAGGGGTAGGAGAGGAAGAAAGGAGACTTGCCTGGTCTGTTCATGGTTACGATCAGAGACGTTTCCAATGGATTTATTTTCTGTTGTTCTTTCTGTCTGTGATTTTTATTCCCAGAGGTTTCTTTTTCGTCTCGTCGACCTTGGAGGTGTTGTCGTCTGTTTGCTCGTCAATGTCCTTCTAACCCTAACCTTAGACACTGGCATGGAGGTCGTCAACCCACGCTCTGCCCTCCTCTCAAACTTTGAGGTTCTCGCTCTCCTCCGCGAGCTCGACACTGACCACGTCGCACGCACAAAGACAGCCATACGCATAAAAAAAGAAGAAGACGTAACAGGAAAACCAACCCTCGAAACACACTCGGAAGAGGTGTCGGAGAACTTGCGCACAGTAGAACTCGAAGTGAGACCTCGCTCCGTCCGTGTGACTAGTCCCCTTGATGCGCCACCCAGACAATACAGCACCTCTCCGCAGAGTACCAGCCCACGTCAAAACAGTCCGATCATGGCATATCTCAGCTCGTCCGCGACCTTGCACGCTTATCCCTCACAAAAGCAGAGAAACTCCAGGTAGTAAACCTTGCCCCGACAGAACCCGTCGAACTCTACGTCGTCCGTCTCCCCTCCAGTGTACATATATCATCCACTCATCACTCTCGTCCCATAGATCGTCGAAGAACTCGAGGACCGTCTGGGGGATCGTATGGATGAAATCCTTGGCATCGTCTCAAAATCCTTGTCCGCTACCACATCAACTACCTCTCCACAGAGCGCGTTTTTGAACAATGAACCTACCAATATCGTAACAGTCGATGTGTACCAAGTGGAGCAAGAATGGGAACACGACACAGAGGATGTCGAGTTTGATGACTTGGGAGAGGGAGTCGGGCTTGAAGGTGATCTCGACATAGAAGATGACGATTAAGAACCCACTCTTCAATACGCTTCCCCAATTGACGTCCATCATCCCGACTACCTGGATGATGCTGGTGTCTTGGCCAATAGAATCCGCGGCTCTCCTTCCCACACAAGCCCTTATCTCGTTTCACTCTGGCGGCTGACCAACAATTTCGACCGTCGTCCCGATTCAATTCGATGGTGTCGCGATGGAGCCGTGGTACCGGCGCAAACCCACCTTACTACGAGAAGACACATATGGATCCCACAGTACTTGAATGTTTCGACGTGTACTTGGCAGAGGCTTTATGAGAATATGAAACTGAGAGCTTCATCGTGTCAACATTCGGTCTGCATGACCATTTCGATTTCTTGAACTTGGAACGTTTGCAGTGACTTGAGTGATTGAGACCCATCTCGTTGACCCGTACTTGCCTTTGTCGATTTATGCTCTTCTGCAAAAGCCGGTTTGTTCACGTCAGTCGGGACAGCGGCCTTTTGAACAGCCCTCGTCACCGCCGCTACGCTAGAACGCATTCCGTTTCCAAAAGACACCTCAAAGACTTTGGTCAGTCGATCTAGGATTACATCTGTTGCAGAGTATTTTCTGCAGGATGTGGTCTCTTGTTTGCACTGGCGTTCAATGGCTCTGGTTAGTCTCCCACTTTCTTTGTGCACTACCGAGATGATTCTCTGAAGGAACCACCTAGTACCACCCCACAGCGGCGATGGACTTGACCCATGTCCCCGAATCCTGCTTTCTGAATGCTGCCTGCGCTCACCCATGCTAGCATCTCACGCAGTCGCTCGGGTCAAAAATGGATATTTGCAAGCCTCTGCAGATTATTCCTTCCAGAGCACCGTCTCGTCGTAGCGTCGCAGCGGGTTTAACATTATCCGCCCACGTGCAAGTTGCTACGCTCAAGCAACCATTCTCGTATTCACCCTTCTCTCCTATCTGATATCGATACATATATTCCTGCGACACTCCTACGCAGGCGCTCTACCGGTCGACCACCATTCCCAGATAAACTCGGCGCTACGGTTCTGCAATGCCTTGACATAATCCAAGTACAGGGTTTCCCTGTCTCCTGGTTTCAAGCTCAGACTACGCTCGAGAACAGCGGCCAGCTTCTTGCTCGAGTCGGACAGTTCAACTGCGTTGAAGTGGATACCTTTCTTCTCGTCCATATCCAATCGAACGAAGGGGACTATTTTTGAATGCAGCTTGGGTCTGATACCCACCCCTGACGGCGCCAGGTTAGTATGCGGATAGCTTAGTGGGGGGTCGTAGGGCGTGGATTACACACCGACTACTTTGCCGCAAGCCGGGCTTCTCTTCAGTCGACTTCCAGTTGTCAGCGCATTCGAAAGCAAAGTGGACTTATATGCTGACCTGACGTATAGTTCAACCTTTCGAGGATCAATCAATCTTGTTCTTCCCCTCGTTCACCTATTGGCAACTGGCGACGGAAGCAGCAGAGTATGAAGTATAATGCTTCGTCTCTCAAGGATTCCAACTTTTTCTGTCCAAGATGTCAGATTCTCCGGAGGATGGGATTTAGAGCGCTTGAACGAAAGCACCTTCAGGACCCAGATCCGATAACATGTCGAGAGTTGGGTTTGAAGTTATATGCTGTGACACTAAGATTCAATCCTCCGCCAGACTCCATCAAGGTACTATTGTAATCAAGCTGGGGTATATGAGCGGCGAAGTTCACCGCTGCGACTCCACCCATCGACATCACATCTTAGCTCATCGTGCGTGAATTACTTAACCATGCTGCGTCGAAAATAGAATCTGAATTTGGACAGTAGAAAGTTGAGCTTGTCATGCGTGGTTGGGACACCAACAAAGCTCTGGATTTGGACAGCCGAACGTTCATCGTACGAAAATTAAGCTTGCAGCGTCGACAGTGGGATCTAGAATTGAACGTTCAAAAGATTGTGAGCCCACCGTCACTGAGTTCCCATCGCGCCGACCCAAGTTAGCAGGGGAGACGGCATAGCAGCGGCTGCTTGCATCTTAACGTCGCCGCTTTACATACATACCTCACATCCCACCTGACCACAGGTTATTCTCAGTCAAAATCCCTCGTGGCTTCTAAAGCCACATGGACTACTCGCTATCATATTCTTCTACGCCGCCGCGATCGGGGACCACTATCTATCGGGTTTGAAGTCAGCTACCAAGCTCAGTCCAACGTTGTGAATCGAATTCTCCTATACAGAGAACCCAGACCGCCGTCAATAAGCGGATTGCTTTTTCCAAGCCTCGTCAGGAAGAAAGCATCAGGATCAATCGGAGACCGAGGTGTTCAACAGCTCAGAAGGGGAGCCTGAGAACAGGGCCATCTATACGTCGAAAGCCAACATACATACAGGAACTTGAAGCAGTGGATGTACGTCACGTTCCGAAGCTAAATAAACGAGCCGTTTATGTAGTAGGAGTCAGTGCATAAGTTATGAAAAGTACTATACTGTACAGCTTCCGAGAGTGGTGGCAGTGGTCACGTTTCCGATTGCTTTCGCGAACCGACAACCTCGGCCAACGAGCAGTCCGATTGTACGGTACTGTCCCATGTTTATCTTGCTCATTAGACACCTCAGAACGATGCCTAGATGTAAATACTCGTTATTTCTCGTTTGTGCCACAAATTCACCCATTCATGGTTGTAACTTGTCGATCTAGGTTTGTGACCCATCTACGTCAGCGTGCAAGAACTTGAACAAGGGAGATGGGGCTGACTTGATCAGTAGACAACAGAATATTTTGTGGCAGAACGCAATACGACATCTACTAGTAGACCCCCGGCAAAGACTTGATGATGTAATCATCGATCGTTTTGCATCGACTCCAACTTGAAAGCTTGCTTGAAGTCCCCGGGCTCGTCTTTGTGCGCTACTTGGATGATACTCGGAAGGGTCCGCCCCTTCCGAATACTGTACCACCCTACAGCGTTCGACTGGCGGTCAAGGGCTCGAGACATGTTTCGGGCCGAGGGAAATTTTCAACGTTTCCTGCCAGTGAAGGCGGCCTGCGCTCCACCGTCATATTATGTAGTCCCTCGCCGGGTTACATAAAGAGGATATCCGCAAGCACTATAAAATCATTCCTTCCACGACACCCCGTGGCGGGTCCAGCATCATCTTCACTCAAGCCCGCATGCATGCAAGTTGCTACACTCCAACAATCATTCTCGTACTCACGTTTCTCACTGCTACACTGTTGATATACATATTCCTACACTAGCGCTTTACCGGTCGACCACCAAGCCCAGATAAACTCGGGGCTTCGGTTCTGCAATGCCTTGATATAATCCAAGTACAGGGTTTCCCTGTCTCCTGGTTTCAGGCTCAGGCTACGCTCGAGAACAGCGGCCAGCTTCTTGCTCGAGTCGGACAGTTCAACTGCGTTGAAGTGGATACCTTTCTTCTCGTCAATGTCCAATCGAATGTACGGGACTACTGTTGAATGCGGCTTGGGCCTGATACCCAACCCTGACGGCGCCAGGTTAGTATGCAGATAACTTAGTGGGGGTTGCAGGGCGTGGATTACACACCGACTACTTTGCCGTAAGCCGCACTTTTCTTCAATCGACTGTTGATTTGTTTTCAGTGCCTATGAAGGTAAAGTGCACCTATATACTGACCTGACGTAGAGCTCGAGCTTTTTGGGATCAATCTTGGCCTTCCCCTCGTTCACCCAGTTGCAACTGGCGACAGAAGCACCAGCGTATGAAGCATAGTTCCTCGTCACTTCATCAAGGATTCCAACTTGTTCTGTCCATAAGATGTCAGATTCTCCGGAGGATGGGGTTTAGAGCGCTTGAACCAAAGCACCTTCAGGACCCAGATCCGATAACATGTTGAGAGTTGGGTTTGATGTTCAGGTGGGTGAAGTAGAGACCTTTATATATGCTGGGATACTAATATTTAATCCTCCGCCAGACTCCATCAAGGTGCTATTGTAACCAAACTGGGGTTATGGGCGGCGAAGTTCACCGCGCTGCAACTCCACCATCGACATCATATCCCGCGGAAATGAACCCCGCAGCATGAGATCAAGATTTGGAGAGTAGAAAGCTGAACTTGTCATGCGGAATCAGGTTTGCGACACCAAAAAGGCCCAACGAATATGGAAAAGCACCATCGTGAGAAAACTGACCTTGCAGCGTCAACAACGGGATTTAGAATTGAATATTCAAAAGATGCGCCCACCGTGGGTTCCCATCGCGCTGACCCAAGTTAGTAAGTGGCATGCCAGATGCGGCTGCCTATATCTGAATGTCACCGCCTTACACATCACATTGGCCCGTGTTCCTTCGCGACTTGCACAGGTGCGGGTATCAAGAAGAATCCAAAGTTTGACAGCTCGTAGATAATGATGAACGCCTGGTCAAGGAAGGACTCGCCAGCGGACCTTCAGGACACAAGGGTACCAAACGGTGGATACTGCTCGCCATCGTTGGATAGATGATCCCGGTAATTCACTTCAAAGTATTCACTCCGCAGGTGTACGAACTACTGCTCGAAAGACCGGAGGGGATCCAGTTGTAGACTATGGTGAGGGACGCGTATAGTCGCCGGATCGCGGCTGCGGCTGCGTGAGAGGAATACGTACTCGATCGAATTCTTCCATGCGGGGAACCCACAGCGCCGCAGCATCAGGAAGAACGACGGGGGAACGCCACTCCAACAACAGACTACTCACCAATCTATCAGTATGGCCAAGCCATCAATCAAGGGATTACTTCTTGAACGTCGTTGGGTAAGCTCTCGGAATGGTTGGTTTGGTTAACTTGTCAGCAGGAAAACGTCGAGACCAAAATATGACACCAAGGAACTGCTCAGAAGACCAATACGTCGAAAGCCACCACACGGGGAGGCAGTGGATGAACGGCACATTCTGAAGCCAGGTAAACGAGCCACCCGCGACTCGTGTTATTTCCGGGTGCTTTCGCGGGCCCACGAGAAAGTCCAACGAAGTCTTTTATCGGTCCGCGAGATAAAGTTGTACGGCGCCGTCCCGATTTTATCCTGCTCGTGGGGCAATGAATTGGCGCCCGTTCTTAGAACTTGCTTCGTTTCAAGTTGTTGTATGTACCCAGATCCGCAGCGTGGTCAAACGACATTGTCGCGTCAGAGATGTGTTTGCCGATCTGAACCTAAGCCCGCGACTTGTCTACCATCAGAATGCACGACTCATAGTGGAAGGGGAGTGACTCAGTAGTAGAGTGCCTAGTGTCGGTGTTATTCAGCAAGCTTGTGTTTGTGCGTATCCCGCACTCACCATGTAGGTGATACACTTCGAGTGCTCGTTCGATACCAAGAGATAGACGGTTCGTGCCGATGCATTGTATATGTAACAGCACTCGAGCCTGCCTCGCAATCCATATGCACCAGCGAGTAGATCATCGAACAATTATTTTCCATTTCGTTTGTATCCGCCATCAAAACTTCCTTTGTAGATTACATGATTCACACTCGTTGAAGTTCCACTTTAAATTAACACCAACCCTCTCGCCAGCACTCGGGGATCGGAGGGGGACTGGGAATCGGAGGGGGGGTAGGGATCGGAGGGGGAGTCCACCACAACCTCTCAGCATCGCCAGTGGGAGCGGGGGCCCTCTTCAAAGCTGACTTTGCGGCTTTCTCTCTGGATAGGAGCAATCATCAATGGTCACATTTCAAAGGCATGTCGGTCAAATGGAACTCACCCAATCTTAGCAGCCCCTTTAGCAGCGTTCTTGGCAATAATTCCGAAAAGGTCACCAAGCTGGCGCTTTTCCTCATCGTGCGCATCGTGATCATGCCCAGGATTTTCCTCACCCGCATGGTGTGGCCTCGGGGTTGGAGCGGGGGCCCTCTTTAGAGCTGACTCTGCGGCTTTCTCTCTGGATAGAGGCAATCATCAATGGTCACATTTCAAAGGTACATCGGTCGAATGAAACTCACCCAATCTTAGCAGCCCCTTTAGCAGCATTCTTGGCAATAATCCCGATAATGTCACCAAGCTGGCGCTTTTCCTCATCTTGCGCACCGTGATGATGTCCATGATGCTGCGTCCCGCCCGCCTGCTGCTGAGCAGGTGCAGTTGGTGCAGGGGCCCTCTTGGCGGCTGACTCGGCGACATTCTTACTGCATAAAGAAAAAGACCATCAGTGGTCACATTTCAAAGGCCTGTCGGTCCAATGAAACTCACCCGATCTTTGCGGCACCCTTAGCAGCATTCTTGCCGATAATTCCAAAGAGGTCACCAAGCTGGCGTTTTTCCTCGTCGTGTGCATCGTGGTGTTCCCCATGGTGCGGCTTGGGATTTGGCTTGGGATTCTGAGTTGGAGAGGGGCCTCTCTTAGCGGCTGACTTGGCGGCTTTCTCTCTGCATAATGAAACAGCCATCAATGGTCACTTTTCAGGGTGTATCGAGTAAATGGAACTCACCCAATTTTAGCGGCTCCCTTAGCAGCGTTTTTGCCAATAATGCCGAAGAGCTCGCCCAATTGACGCTTCTCAGGCTGGTTCGGATCGTCTACATCGGAGGGGCTTCGTGAAAGGTAACCATTAATTGTCACAACCTGAAAGTTTATCAGTCAAATAGGACTTACTTGGCGGTCGTTGTCGGCACGGGAGATGTTACTGGGTTGGTGCCGCCATCGCTCAATGCGCCTTGAAGAACATCCGACAAGTCTTGCAATTGTTCTGAGCTAAGCGATCTACAGTGGGTTACTGTTAATATCGTCAAGAAGTCAGACATCGAGGTAGATCTTACAATAAGAATCCATCAATCAGATCACCATAAGTCTGGGCCTCCGTTTGATTCAAGGCGAGCACGGTGGTAGGCGAAGGAGCCGATTGACGTTGGACCAGAGGAACTGCCATGACTGGGACGAAAGAAGCGGCCATAAGGGCCAGGGAGAGTACAACACGGGAAAGCATTTTGAAAGTGGTTGAAATCAACAAAGTAAATCGTTAAATGAGAGCGTTATCAGGCCCGTCAAGGGAAGCTGATGTTAGTTGAAGAATACAGAAAAGGCTGATGGAAAGAAGACTGTGAGCAGGTCGAAAAGAAATAGATGTGTGTGGACTCACTAGCCAGTACCTGTGAGCCGAACGAAATGGAAGAGGGCTGCTGAAATGGGAGCAAAGGTCGGGCATTTATACGTTCGAGAGATGAGGCATGGGGACATAACTTGTCGTAATTACATTGCTCAACAACACAGCCCTCAGTCTGCTGCCACACTCGTGGTGACTAAAGCACCAACACCAAACCTGTGCGATTACCGACCGGATCACTGATGCGTACAGTACTACGTACCGCCGTCTCGTACCTTGAGGAGCCGCTTTGACGCGGGTCTCCCACCCACCACTCGCGTTCATAGTATCTAGAGGATCAGCACTAAAATAAACATAGGCGGTTCTGTTGGAAACCGTGGGCTACTGATCGTTGATTACATGTGAGGCTTGAAGGCGTCCAGTGTCCCTTGAAGCGGTGCCCACCGCGGAGTGATGTGGGTCGACTCAGGATCCTTAGGAATTTGGAACATTGATATGCCGCTTTGTGGACAGATTAGGTTGAATGGATTCCAACTGAAACACAATACGGAGCCAAAGGTTTGAAACCATCGTTTGCGCGAAAACATTTGGGATGCCAGTGGCGTGTGAGCCTGACGAACTATCTTTGGAGGCCAATTACATACTCCCGTTACGGTAGCAGTATAGAGGTACTAGCGGAACCTTAAGTTGCGCTCATCACAAGTGATTGGGAGATGAAGACAGTTGGGCCAACCAAAGGTGCATCGGCACTTTTTCTGGTTAATATCCTTAATGATCTACAGATTAATGCCAAGGGCTCTTTTTTGCACCATGAAGCCCTCTGACTTCAAGCTTTCAAGGTTCATATCAGTACTCTATCAGGGGGCGATAACAAGGGATAACAGCTGTGCACGTCGTTACCCGTTGATTTGATTTACGAAACCAATGCCCTCAGGCTCGTAATTTGCAAGTTGCACGATCCCGGGTAAACTGTGTGGAAGCTGTGTGCCAGTGACGGTGGCAGCGTGAGGGAAGAGACCAATGATACTAGATCTGGCAAGGCGGAGCCTACAGACTTGAGCGCTAGGTACCGAACGAGTTCAATTATAACACCAAAAGCCACGACGGCCGCACCTGCGATGGATCCAGTGTGGTTTGCTACAGGCTCCGACCTCCGCAGCAAGTTCGTGGGCAAGGGCAACTTAGCATGAGGGGAATCTGATTTCGCATGAATTTTTGTCGTCTTTACGCTCAAATCGACGGTTACTTCATTTCAATGCTCGACACCATTCCTTTGTCTTTCCATCTAGGATGCCATGGTGGACGTGTCACCGATGATCGGGTGAGGCTTGAATATTTGAATACTTACCATCTTGAAGATCCTGAACAGGGTCGCCCGCTCGCGCTCGCGTTCCTCTCGACCCCTTAGGGCTTGGCAAGCGCTCCGACATGGCCCATATTTCAGTCTTTGCTCCGTTCTATTAGCCCGCGGCACTCATGCTGGTTGAATATTTATTTCCACCGTGTCCTCGAATATCTTGTGACATTCCTCTCGTAAGGTCGCACCAAGGACTACCAAGGAGGAACTGCGAAAGCTCGCTGTGCTGGCTTGAACGTGGCGCGCATTCCCAGATCCCTTCTCCCAGCCATCTTTGGCGGTATTTGAACTTCAAGTTTACTTATCCCTCACCTGGTTTGCCAATGTCGTGCACCAAGACAGCGTCAAGGTAGCAGTTGGATCATCTTCCAAATACCACTCGTAATATTCATGGTGTCGGCGGACCGCTTCACCACTCCGAACGACCTGGTAATAATCAACAGCCCCCTCGTATCGGAACTCACCCTAAGGACCAAGCATTTATCGCTACACCGTCGGTCTCGTCCTGTCATATTTGAATTTTTTGGGGGGTACAAGTTTCACCCTCACACGTTAGGAAATAACGCATGAGAATGAGTTATCTTCCATCGCAATCCCTTGAAATGCTGGAAATTGGCATTATACAAGGTTGCCTATCACGAACGCTGATCAGTCGTCCTGCTGACGTCCATAACCATAACCAGGATCGTGTAACAATAGCAATAGGCACGGACGAGCTTTGAATTACCTTGACTGGATCGAAACGTTCTGTACAGGAATGGCGACCATCCCTGCGGAAGATTCAGTCCGAGGAAGCTTGTCAGCAGCGATGGGAACCATGATAATGGAAACGGAGACATGCCCCATGCACTTGTATAAATTGGCTGTCCTATAGACTTCATAGCATCCTTAATTTGCTCTTCGCACCATTCCTATAATTCTTGTCCAAGTTGAGAACTATGTGCGTCCTGACGTGATGGTCTAATCCGGGCCCAAGGAACAAGATACTGATGCATGTTTCTCGATATCATGAATCAGGCAGATGGCAGAGGATCTCACCTTTCCTCCAAGATCCGTGGCGGCAGGAGAGATAGCCGCATACAGTTGCGTGAGGACCCCATGTGTGGTATCGTAAAATCCTAGACACTAGTTCTGCAAGTGGGTTGGCTCATTGTTTACATAGCGAGAGGATTCATACCGCAATTCGGCGAGAGATTCACCCCATATGTCTCTGCAGGTCAGAGCGTATATTGCCTGGGTTTGAGATGGACACAATCTCTTCAGCTCTATACCTCCTGTCGAGCTCTGATGCGAGCACAGCGTTGCCCTTTGAGTATCCTCTTTCCGTAAGAAACCGTGAGACAGGGGGAAGCATGACACCACTAAGGATGAGATTTCGAGATAACTGAGTAGACCCTTAGGAAGCAGTGGATTACACTAACGCATTGTTGTTGAGAACGTCCAACCGAGTCTCCTTACTGTCGGAAGTTTAGCATGCAAGACCCTTTGATGACTCGGAGCAAAGAAATTGTACCTCAAGCGTTCTTCTGCCGCTGTTTTGACGGATTTTAGGTTCCCAAGGTCAAGTTTGAAGAAGACTGCCTCTTTTCCGGTGGTGGTATTGAACTCGTCCATCGCAGTCGCTCTTGATCGGATCTCTGGCTGCAATGTACACCTTTGCATTGTGCTAAAGCAGTGCCTATGCGGAAGATTGTGGAGTCATCTCCCACAACCTCAAAACCCAATACGTAAAGCTCACCTTGACTGTTTCTTTGCCAATACCAGTGTTGGCTCCCGTCACAATCACGACCTTTCCGGTCAGATCTGGGATATCGCTGGCGTTGAACTTCGACCTTGGGGGAATGCATTGGCTCCACAGGGACAGGTATATACTCATTTCATCCCCGTTCACAGCGCATGCTAGTAGTGGGAAGGTATCGTCCTGCGCAAAGTCTGTGGTGCATGTAGGGATTTTTCATTATGCGAGTGAGTGTCAAGTTAGGCAAATTATGATTGAACGGCAGTGGCAGCGACTTGCCGTGGACCTTGTCAGAACACCATTCCACGAGTAGTCCCAAAACGAGAAAGATGGAACATACATTACTGTAAGCAACATACTTGACTTCTAGGCTTGTTGCTTTTTCAAGTCCGCGACGCCGCAGGCACACGTTCGTGGCTAGGAGTCCGACATACAGTTCATCTCGACCACTTCCAAACATCATTGATATCAACCGATATACGTGCTGCGATGTATTCTTTGCCTCCGTTGGCCACAGGCGCACACGCGACTCATTGTAAAAGGTGTATGCTTGGATTGCCAAGCTCTCAGGCAGACATCGATCCATCCAAGTGTGATGTTCGTTGGTGATCTCTGGAACAATCCATAACGATCATGCCATAGACTAGCCTTGGCTTTCTACTGTCTGGGGTCGTTGGACTTGACAGGACAGTTCGCGAACGCAAGTACGAACACACAAGAGAAGGAGGGTTTGCGGAAGTGGATATGGGAACAGCAGACGCGTAAGGAGCTCTATCTGTACAGTCTTCAACAAATTGACAACATCCATCTCTCAGAGGGACCATGTGGTACTGGTTTCCGACCAGGGAATTACATGTCAACGAATGCAGAGCACGTAATTTGTCATTTCGCTATTCGGAGCGAATAACCTCTGACAAATTACCCAGACTGACTATTCTGAGAACTCTGAGAATTATCCCCATGTCATCTTGACATATACTGCATTGCTGTCACTTGCGATACTTCGCGATGACTTCGAACAGCTAGATCGTCCAGGGATCATCAAGTTCTTACGGGCTTGCCAGAATGAAGATGGAAGGTGAGTACCTGTCGACTTGAACTACAGCGACTCTAATGATCAAGGGTGGTTTTCTCCAGTTTCTTCTCTGAGCCTTACGGGGGAGATGCCGACGTACGAACTACCTTTTGTGCTTTTGCCATCAGTAGCATGCTGAACGATTGGTCGGGTGTGCGCATCGAGCCTGCCTTGCGGTTCATCGCGGCCTGCAGAGTAAATACTCTACCCAAGTCGTGCATGCACTTCGACTGATGGTCCATCCAGTCCTACGAAGGCGGGTATGGTCAGGTGCCTTTTGCCGAAGCTTCAGGTACATTATGTTGTAACCCCTATACTTCGTTCTAATGGTTTTAGGGGGGCCTACATATTGCGCATTGGCGTCAATCTTCCTTGCTGGAAAGGGCACCTGCCTCACTGACTGCGAGAGGAAACAGACAATACGGTGGCTGACTCAAAATCAAGTATCGTCGGGCGGTTATTGTGGGCGGACGAACAAAGAAGCAGATGCTTGTTATTGCTTTTGGTGTGGTGCTTCGCTATCGGTAAGTTTTGATGGCACTTTCATCGCCGAATTTCGTCCATCGAAACCTTGTTAGATCCTTGGAGCACGGGAGTTTGTGTGTGAATCGTCGCTCTCCAAATTTATAGCATCTTGTCAATTCAAGTTTGGTGGGATTTCGAAGGCGCCCAAGGAACATCCCGGTCAGAAGCCTCTCTGACGTTCTGCTTGAAGGGTCACTGATGCTTGTTTCAAGATCCGTATCACACGTACCTGTCGCTGGCGGCGGTTGCTATGTATCCTCCGTTGAGTTCTGTCGAGGGTAGCTGGAAGCTCCAACCCCTGGATCCACTGTTAAATGCGAATGAAGCCACTTCCAGTTGGGCCAGAAAGTACATTCCAAGTAGATCTTGATTCGGCTGTTACAAGAGTAATTATTGAAGTGTGCTTGTTACGATCAAGAGTCAACAATGCCGCATCTGTACGTCAAGTTACGAGCTTGTTAATATCTCTGGTAGTATATCGGATAGTACACCCGCCTGTCATGTACTCTAGCTCAAGGCCGCGGGAGAGCGGGGTTCGACTCCCCGCCAGAGAGCTTTTTACATATTGTTCCCATCGATTGCACGACTTCCGCCACTTGCTATTTTACTAGCAATCTCTAGCCTGAGTCCGACCATGACGCTCAACGGTTTCGAAGAGAGTTCCGCCTGGGCAATCTCCACGACAGAATCGGGCGACATAGTCAAAGATGCGATCAGGAAAGAGCAAGTACTCAGGTAGGTGGCTCGGTTCCTAGCTATGCAACCCCGCCCTCTGATACCGTCTGTAGAGACATCTCCGCCGCACAGAGTGATCTTAGAGGTGAGTTACGCCCTCAGCAAACCGTTTCTATTCCGCGCGATGTGAACCAGCAATTTTCGGTTTCCCGCTAGCCCTCGTGGCACGCGTACATAGCGTTCAATCCGACGTCGAGAGGCTCGCATCCGAGAACGCCACGCTGCAGACGTATATCGACAACTTGACATTGCAAATGGCAAGGAGAAAGTGACCAAAGGGACACTCCATACCCGAAGACGCATTCGTCGCCACCGGCGAGGTGAGCGGGATCTTTTTTACACTGTGGGTCTTGCCGTCGAACTTGACGTTGCTCGATAGCAGGGGTTACTATTCGTCAATCTCGAGTCGCGGTACCCTTCAGGAGGGTTTCTTGCTCTATGCGAGGGACTTTCGGCCTCCGAGGAGCCTTCACTGGCCCAGACAGCTGGTCATGTACGTAGCATCTAGCATCCGGCGAAGTGTTTGCTCGCAACGACAATACCTCAGCGAGGATGCTCTGAATCCATCCCCTCTCCCAATAATGATGACGACTCTGCCGCATTCGAGAGCAACAAACTATCCATAACTTCTACGTCTTGATGTTTGACTAGGAGCTCTGTACAAAAACGGAGTACTTGTTACTATCGACACTCACGCCCAAAGGAGCTTTACAAAGGAAGGGTATCTAGTTCCTTTGACCTCAGACTTCTCGATCAGTTCATTGACCTCCTGCAACTCCGCATCTGTGAACGTAACATCACCTCCCGAACAGTTCTCGAGCGTGCGCTCAGCGTGCCTGGGAGCATACCAATCAGTAAAATGGATGACGTTCTAGCGCAACAGTCCCATACGAAGATCCAGGAAGTGGAATAACGTGCGGGCCAAGCGAGCTGACCCAGCCGATGCAAAGCTGTGTTGTCGTGATGTTCTTCTTCTTGGCGATCTCAGTCAAGGTATCGACTATGGCGATATTGTGCTTGATGCTCTAAGGAGAAGATCGTGGTCAAGCCGCCGATCCCTTATGCAACGTGAAACATACGTCTTCTTGGAACCGGGGGAAGAAACGGCGCGAATCATCCGCTACATCACATATAGTCGTTCAGCTGTGATTCCTGGGGTTACAACGCTGCCCACTAGGTAAATCTTCAAGTTTCTTGATCTGTCCCGTCAGGAAACCCCTCCCAAGTGGTCTGCAGGAACGCTATGAGCGTCTGCAAAGACAACGCAAAACACGACCCACGAGTAAGTAGCAGCTGCGATTCTCAGTTCCTTCGCAGTAGCGATGACTTTGCGCGTGATCAGTACTTCAGTACGCTTCTCACATCTACCCTACCTTCTTGTGCTTGCGGTTCGTACGAGAAAGGACTAACTTCAATCTCCACCACGCTGATAGGGTGAACCTGCGTACAAGTTAGCTTTCTATGGTGACGGTCTCAGACCTATACAAACCAACCTTGTGCGCACGACGCAGGGTCTCCGCGCCGCATTCAGATATCCCGATGTGGTCCAGCTTGCCTTGGCTCTTGAGTTCCGCGAGAATCGCTATGCATTCTTCCACGGGCACGTTGGGATCTACACGGGCGCACTGGAATAGGTCGAGGCGCTTCGTTCCTCTCAACTTCTCGTTAATGGTATTCACGCTCCGCAGAATGTTATCTGGCCTAGACAACAACAAAAAAGAGATGGGTATGCCCGGGCCGTTCCGATGGAATGATGGATGAGCTCACGAGTTATCTGGTTCAAGTGCGCCAGACTTGAGCGCTCCCTAGAGGAATACTGTCAACATGAGGGGAGTGATCCAGCGATCAGTCCCACTTTGATGGACAGGAACGTCCTGTCGACAAACTCTGGGTACTTTTCAAAGAATCGGGCGATCATTTCGAGATTAGCGGTGGATAAGTTGTGGCCGTAGAACTCTCCTGCAGAAACAATCATCGAGCAAGGGGTTCGCTGACCGTACGTTGGCCCACTTACCACCATTGAGGAACATCTTGGCACCGGGAGGCAACCCATTGATACCAGCCTTGATAGCCTCGAAACACTGCTCGTCGGGGACTGGATTCGGCTTCCAGCTGAGAATCCTTGTCAGCGAGGTGCCAATGGAGAACCGTACGCTACCCACGTCATGGACATGAGGCCATGCTGTCATCAAGAAACGAGATAAATCTGTAGAGCTCAATCCATGGATCATGGATGGGGACTTACAGCGACTTTACCGACGACGACATCAGATGCCGTCCCTCCGAGGTTCGTCGTAGCACGAGTCATTGCGCGATTATGATTGCTCTTTCACCACGGGCCAAAGGGCAGTTCAATCCAAGTGATAGGGTCACTTTCTGGAATGCTATGGATGTCTAGTAGTCCGGTAACCACTGTCCGGCAAACTTCAAGCACCCCAAAACCCTGATTCCCTATGGAAACGCGCAGCACCAAGTCTGAGTCTGCGGCAAACTTTGGCCGCTTCGGAGGAACAACTCCGGACACCAAAAAAGTATGTACCTTTTGTGTTAGCTATCTCAACAGCCGGCCAAAAAAACTGTGGTGGTCACTGTGTACACAGATGGAGACCGACATAAATTGATTTTGCGATATTCGGCGATGAGGTACCCGCACTCACCGGATTATAAGCGTGATATTCCTATTTTGTTCAGCCGCCTTCAAGCGCTCGTCGTCATGAACAAACGCAAGGACATCACTCATCGTTGGCTGCTAAGCGAATCATCCAATCGTCAGAATGCTTCTGGTTTACGAGCACCTGTATAGTCATAAGCCATCAACGATAGCAGGAATGATGAGCAACAGAAACCTTGTCTGCAGCTGACATAGTAGACTAAGCCAGCGACATACAATCTATATAGCATTCAGACCATGAGGGGCTTCAGGCACTACGCACGTACCCCTGCGCAACTGGCCACTATCTTGTTCAAGAGCTCCATCCTCTGCAGCATGTATTCTCGAATGTCTGTACCTTAGTTGCGGTATTCCTGCCAATAGGACGCCAAATTCGAAAGTGCGCCAGCTGGTGGAGCTGAGACCGAGGCTTAGACGAATACGATACATAGCACCAGGGTGCGCAGGGCATAGATCTTCAGACATGTTAGGCACTGCGGCAGCAAGAATTCTTCGAGGTCATTGGCTCGTGGTTGGACCCGGTCGTCGCGAACAGCGCACAGAAATGGAGGAACGAAAAAGTCCTTGAGTTATGCAGGAAACATGGGTTACAGGTTCTCGAGAGCAATCGTGAAGTGACGACCACATGTTCTACGGTAGCGTCGTGCAGCCGACTGTTGTACCATCCATGCCACGTGACATCTGAGTCTTTGGCCATTCTCTGATACCACGCAGTCTAGAGCCTACAAAACCTCGACACGACGTCGAACAGCACAAGCATCACGCGCGCACAACTCAGATGAATAACACAGCCCGAGAAGCGCAACGACATGGGATTCACAGAAGACAAGCAAGGACATCAAGTTCATTCAAGCAACTCCATAGAGGCGAGGTGTGGATCGTCAAGAAAAGAAAAGTCGAGTTTCCCATCGTTTGCGAGACGCGCCAGTTCGTCCTCGACGGTCGTCCAATCCATACGCTCCGCAGAATTTTTTGGAAGGACGGTGCGTGGTGTGCGATATAGGAATGGGATAGCGGACAACTCCGAAAGCGTGTCGGGTAAGAAGTCGAGACGCGGACATGGGAGGAGCACATTCCCTCTCGGGTCGAATATCGCATCATAGTTGAATGGGACTTTGGCTAGGGTGCCTGCACATTAGAGAGGCGCATATATTCCGGGAAACACTTGTATCACCTTGCGTAGACTTTGCTGAACACAGTATACACGTAAAGTCAGACTGCATTCTCTTGCCTTGGTTGCAGACGGGGAAAGAATTTTCAAACGAGAAGCCCTTGTCATTGTAACCATTTGCGCCATAAAGATCAGCGACGCTAATACCAGAAGAAAGTCAATAGCATACGGAAAGAGTGTTGAATCAAACCTCTGCTCTGGCTCAGAATTTGAATGATGGTGTTCGTGTTGAGGTTGCTGAAGGACCTCCATATATGCCGGTGTTGCGGTGCCTTTCAGTTCCACGGGCGCGTCATCATCAAAAATGGTATCTGAAGAAGCTTCTACGTTGTTCAAGTCGTCGATATCGGCAGGATAGACTAGCGTGTCATCGGAGGGCAAGTCAGGGAAGGGGGTTCTCGACGGTTCTCGCTGAGAGACAATTGGCGGGTCAAGTGGCAGGTCGTACGATTCGTCTGGTATCGGTTGTCCCGCTTTTTTCGCAAATGTCTTTCTGCGGAGGAACCAGCTGTCGACTAGGCGAGGGTTTGCGTTACGGGAGATCGCCCATGATCGCCTGGATTTGACCGATGGTACGCGAGGGTCGGCTTGCCAAATTGACCAAAGTTCTTCCAGGACCGAACATGGGAGACGTTCCCTTACTTGTCGTCTGGGACGCGGGTTATTGTTCGTAGAGTTTCGTGGAGTCCCGTCGGGTTCTGAGAGTATTGCCTTGTTGCGAGCCATCGAAGTCATCGGACGAAAGCGTACGAGATCAGCTGACCTCATAAATATCGACAACTCAGCCATCGTGCTGTTATCCTGATCATCGAAGATTGCGGTCGTCTTTGCATCGTAAAAGAATGGTCTGTTTCGTTCGGGACAGAGCCACCTATATGGTATCAAATCCGCCAGTATTTCACTTTCCACGCATGTACTCCAAATCCTAATCCCCTACGTGTATATCCTGATGGCCGAAAAGTCAAAGTATGCACTGTAAAAGTCGCCCGGATTTGTGTTGACGTAGTCTGAAGGGAGAAATAAACACCGGCGGAATCAGGTTGTATGCCTGTACGGACCTTCGCACGTAGTATCAGGACAGCCAGAACTTGGGTATGCAGCACCGGCCCAGTCACCGCCTATCAAAATACCCGGATGTCAGTAATGTTTGCTCGTACAGTCAAGTGTACAATCATACAAAATGTGAGATTGATGATAATGTTGTGGGGACCGAAATGCTTGGGAAAATCACACTTGTCATTCGACCAAGCTGCAGCAGGTTGACCCTGCAAAAAAGTTTTCAGGGATCTCTATACGCTACTTAGGTACATGACATTCGTCCACAAGCACGTACCCAAGTATCAGGTTCAATGACTTCATGGGGCGATTCAACTTGGACAGGAACAGAACTTGCATGCCGAGACCAAAAAAATATTTTGATGTCGGTGACGGTGCGTTCCAAAGCATACCTATGGTGGGAGTCAGCGCCCTTGCGGTTGTGAAAACCTCGATTACCATCCGCCTCCGTTGTGATTGAAGGAAGGCCCAAAACTTGCAGGGTCGGAAAAGTCGACGCCGCAACCGTCATTTCCAGTTTCGTATGCTGCACAGTTTTGGCCATTGGATCGACTAGAAGATTGGTGAAGAAGGGCAAAGGAAGGGAGCGTCATCGGCACCAACCCAGTCATATAGCGCGACGATGGCATGCTACAGTCTGACGGGAAAGTTAAACAAGAAAAGAGAGTAAAAACTGAATTTCACACTGGATCCGGTGTGCAGGGTGGCAGTGTTTGGCGTTTTGCTGTTCACCCCTTCAACGATATCAATCTCGCCCTGTGGTATGTGACAGCCTGTCGAAGAGAGGAGGAATCCAGAAAACCTGCCTGATTGGGCCAGTTATCCCCTACCTTGAATGAAGACAGATTTTGTTGTGTGGTAGTCGCTGAGATGGTAAGGGACTCACGGTCCATACGGCTGGCCATGTTCTAGGTGCGGTTTATCAGACATAACAAAGCAAGGCATTGTTTTCACGCTCACCCGCATCCTTCTGGCATATGACGTATATCGAAGCTACGGAGATACGATCAGGAAGAGACTGAAAAAGAGCTCCGCGGACATACATAGCGACAAAAGTCGAGAACTTTTTGTTGGATTGAATACGGAAAGATTTTCTTCCTGGATCGGAAGGCATGAGATATGTTATATAGTCTGCGCGCAAGACGAAAGAGTCATTGGTAGCGTAGGTAAGATTCCACTGCTGTGCAGTCCGCTGATCGACGTATCTACTGAGGACAGACTTTGGTTAAGACAAACGACGAGATAATAAAAACATACACTCGACCGTGAGTCGGGTCGGTTGAATTGTCGAAGCTGAACTCGTTGTAGAAGGCAGGACCAATGATGTCTAGTGATTTCGTGTAAGTCTGACCGGCTAGTACGGGGCAGAGGCAATGAACAATAGTGGTGATGCAAAGCATGAGGATCTTCATCGTGAAGAAAGAGACGGACCTGCATCGTAGGACTGTCAGCCACCTCTGAGGCATATTTATACACTGAGGTGTGGGTCACTGGCAGCCGCTGTAGTAGTAGATGAAGGAGTGTGATTACATAAGCGATATGAGTAGTTGGACTCCTGAGATGGACTTTGGAGAGTGGAGCAACCAAGATGAAGCTGGTCGACCTCCTCCGCCGACTCGTCAACGTCATATCCACGCTCTCTCTCTCGAACAAATACTTTATTCACTCTCCACGCTCAAACCGCTCTGCTCCTCTCTCAATCTGGTCGTGGCTCATATCAGCCTACGTCTCGCCGGCGGATCCTGCGCACGACGCCCTCGCAGTAGATGGCTGCGAACACAAGCCCCCATCACAGATTAGACTCGCACTAGACTCTACATCGTCTCTTCCGTCCACGCGTCCGCAGTATGAGCAACGTTCACCAACTCCACAGCCTCGCCAAGACTCTATTCATCGCCTAATGCACAATCCTACACTCTTTGATCCCATTAGAGCACCCCGCTATCCTATCGTCCTTTGCCACGGTATGCATGCTGTCGTCTACTCACCCGCCCGCTTCACCTTGTCCCAGGCTTGTACGGATTCGACGTGAAGGGTCCCGCAGCATTCCCTAGCCTACGTCTACATTATTGGTCGTCAGTATTATCCATTCTCAAACACAAACTCGGTGCCGAAGTCATCGTCACAGCAGTACCCGCGTAAGATGACTCGACGCTCCCTATCAGTCCGCTGACGCGCCACACCCTTTCACAGAACGGGTTCTATCGCATCGAGGGCAGAGTCTCTCGACCGCATCCTTCAACAAAGAGCGCGCGGAAGAGGCATCAATCTCATGGCCCATTCCATGGGCGGACTCGACGGTCGACATTTGATCACCCACATCCGGCCAACTGAGTACGTCCCCCTGTCGTTGACATCCATAAGTACGCCCCACCGCGGAAGTCCTTTTATGGATTGGTGTGCGGTAAGCCTTATTTCATTCTTGTTCACTAGAGAGGACACAGACGATATCAACGCGCCCAGCAATACCTCGGTCTCGGACGTCAACAACACGCACTCGCGCGCCCGCGCGCCAACGACACCGACCTGCCAGAGTCGGAACCGGAGTGGAACGGCGCGTCCGAGAAACACGACACGGCTTTCCGCTTATCGCTCTCCACACTTCCGTCCTCGTTCACGACCCTTCTCCTCTCGCTCATCGACTCTCCCGCATACGCCAACTTGACGACGTCCTACCTCAACGACGTGTTCAACCCATCGACGCCTGATGATCCTCGCGTCAAATACTTTAGCGTCACATCCCGCATCGACGACATGAACATCTGGCATCCTCTCTGGTTCCCCAAAATGGTCCTCGACGACGCCGAGCGGAAAGCGAGGGACCGACTGAAAGCCGCCGCAGGGAATGCCTCCTACTGCACCTCCGTGTCGCCGTGGGAGCGAGACACCAAGTGGGGCAACGACGGACTCGTGACCGTCCAGAGCGCGCGATGGGGCGAGTTTTTGGGCATCCTGGACGGGTGCGATCATTGGGAGATTAGGGGCGCGGGGGGGATGGAGACGAACGTGGAGCTGCCGTCAGGGATCAGCCACTTGGCGCACCGCGTCGCAGGAGAGGGCTGGGACTGGTCCAAGCTGATCAGTGCGTGTGGGAAACAGTCCAAGGGCGCCTCAGGGTCGGAGGGGCTCCAGCTTGCCCAGGCCACGGGTGCCGTGTCGTCGGACACCGAGGACACGGAACGGATCGCGTCAGACGGCCGCAACGACCCCGTCGTCAAGGCGTCGACGGACAAGCTCTCTGCCGTGTTTGATTGGATCGTGGAACACGTCCCCTCGTCGCCACCCTCGAGAGAAAACAAGAAACCAGCCAAGAACGACCCGACAACCAAGCTTGATCTGGAACGGTTCTACGTTGCCTTGACGCGTAAACTGTACGACGAGGGTCTGTAGCATTACAACGCAATATATCATATTGTCCCGATAGCAGCTTGGTGAAACATGTAAAGATTATTCGCAACGCCATTACTATTGCTTGAGCCCAATCTTAAAGTTCTATGTACATCACGTCCAAAAAAAGTCTATGATCGATCCGATATTCCGTTCTAATGGGCAAGGTCACGAGCAAAGTGGAAAAAGTCGACACTCGAACCAGTCACGCCGTATTTGTAAATCTGGAAGAGAGAATGAGCTCAATCGTGAGTGCACCACCGACGTTCTGAAACACGTACGAAGTGCGAAG
Source organism: Tylopilus felleus (assembly GCA_038091295.1). NCBI lineage: Eukaryota > Fungi > Basidiomycota > Agaricomycetes > Boletales > Boletaceae > Tylopilus > Tylopilus felleus. The sequence goes on along the minus strand of JBBPOE010000001.1, from coordinate 93,612 downwards.
CAACCCAGCTGGAGAACAGTGCGCGTTGGTAAGGCTCTGGAAGCCTCTCAAGCAGGGTGTCAAGGCTGATCCGGTCGACCAGTATTTTGGGGACGGCTCTCCGTATGACGCCCCTCCTACTTGGCAAATCGTCATACAGATCTGAACCTTCAAGCTCAGCTTGGAGGTTGTTGAGCGAGATCGAGAGTTCGTCCGAGATCTGTGTCCGCGGCTTTGCGCCTTGAAGACGGGCATGTTCACGCCAGATGCACTGGAATTCGGCGGCGGCGTTCTCCGTGATCTTGGCCTGGATATCCTTGACATAATTCTGGTAGAACTCGGAGGGCTTTCCATCCTTGAAGATCATGAGATCGACGTATTCCTCGCTTGACAGCGCAAGACCAGCAAGAACTTCGAGAGACGAGCTGGTCACACCACCTGAAACGGAGTCAAATGATGGTCCATCGAGTTGTTGCAAAGACTCACCCTTGTTCGCACTGGAATCCTTGATCAACACGACCTTGCGTTTCTCCAAATAGAGTCGTGCTTGTTGTGTTATGAACAAGTTCGCACCCTCAACGATGTACTTGAAGTGGGGTTTGCCCTCTGTGTCGCACAACCCAGCAACATTGGATATATTGACAGCCTCGGGACGTCCACCACAAGGGACGAATATGTCCGCCTTGAACCTGAAATGGGCCCCATTTCTAAAGTCAGTGCCATCGAGAACGACTTCACCAGCTGTTACGAATCGCGTGAGCAAATCTCAGGCCAGAGTCCAGGCAGCCACGTACATGGCAGCTTGATATCGTGTTCTTCGACCTTGACAAGGTATCCGTCCTTGCTCAACTTGGACTTGTCAAAGTTCGCGATAGGCACCCTCAACTTGGCGAGGCGCACAAGCTCCCCACGGTTGATACCAGCGGGATCTGCGAGGACACCACTGCCGTCAATAATCGCAATTGTCTTGTCCGAACTGAGCAAGATTTCGTCTATGTTTCTCGTGAGCGAAATACTCCCTCAGTGATCATGCACACTTACTCGAGCCAAGATCGCCATCTGTTTACCAATAGGTCAAAACATCCCCTAACATTAAACGAGCTTTACTCACCCGGACCACCGGTCTGGACCTTGGTCACATCCTTCTCTCTGAGACCAAGCTGCTTGTAGATACCCAGGACGTATTGTCGGATTGACAGCGAGGTCATTCCATACGTATCGTGAGGTATACCACCAAGAAGCTTGGCACTCTTCCCAGTAGTAAACGACTTCCACCACGTTTCCGCACCACGATGACGTGCATGCACTGCAGAAAGATCAGGATTGCCGCACTAGATTCGTCACATCTCACACTTACACGCCGCCCAGTCCATCATATCCGCGGTACCCTCTGGAAACACGTATTGTCACCATGCGCACAAACAAGAAGAAGAGAACGAACCATCAGGTCCAAAGAAGAGTAGTTCCGGTTTGCCGTAAAGGTCGACCAAGCGCTCCTTGATTCCGGGAGTCTGCCCAGGTATCAACAAATCTATGACGGCCTAGAAAGATTCGTTAGAAGCACGCCACGATGAATGTATGTGACCTACATCTACGTATTTTTCGAAACAAAGCCTGGGGCTGGCTCCAAGGCTAGATAGTGATCTCGCTCAATTCCCGTCAGATGAGCGAATGCAAAGAACGTACGAGGGCAAGATAGTGCCTTTGGCACCTCCTTCGGGAATGTCTTTGTTCTTTAACGATTGTGTGGAAGCCAGACCATAGTTTTCGTCAAACAGCATCCTCTGGTTGATGGAGTAGTTCCTACGGAAACCGTCAGTATAATGTGGCCAGGTTTCGACCCATCGAGCTTACTCCTTGTTTCGAGACATAACGATACGGATGCCACCACGAGCGACATCTTTAAAGCGGATGTGGAAACCACGGAATTCATTCCCAATGACAAAGAACATGCCAAACAGCGTCTTTGGGTATTCTACTTCTGGCAGGAAATCAGGTGCAAGGCGGAATGAAAGAGCAACTTTGGTTGGTTGGTAAAAGTTGGTCTTGAGAACGTGCCTGGCGAACATGGCAGTCAGCAAGACTCTATCCCGAAACAAAGAATCCACGTACTTGTTGAAAATGAGGAAACTCTCGAGAACCTGCAAGTCCTGCTTGTTGGGAACTGAGCGCCTAATCTTGTCGTATAGCTCCTCGTCTGTGAGTGGTTGACTAGTCTGTAATCGCTGGTATGATAGGGTAGGCCTGATACACTCGGTCAGACAATCACCCGAGGACTTTTGGCAGCAGACTTACTTCAGTGATTCATCATCGACGATCGGGTAGTGAACCATGGCAAAGTTTACGTAGAGCAGGTGTATCTACAATGCCTTGAGAGACATTCTCGTGATAAGTTCGAGTCACACCCACAAGTTCCGAGTGAGCATGGATGATCTGGGCGATGCTCTCTCGCGTAAAGGTCTCTTCTCTGAAACGCCTCTTGATATCGTCAAGGACCTCTGCATGGAGGGGGTTGGACTCGTCCAGCACGGTCTTCAAATGGAGATACGCAGGCCCGAGGCGGTTGCAAAAGTGTTGTGCAAAGATCCAACCACAGTCTGAGATACAATGTGGTCAGCCTGGTGCGAAAGCCACTGGATGAGATACCCACAAGCATAAGTAGCTTCCTGAACAGCGTGGTTCGAATCATTGGCGTTGAGGAAGAATGGGTTGTCAGGAAGGCAGTACAACAACGAGGCTTCCTTCATCACTTGAAAGATCGAACTCTCGATCGGAGCAGCGGTAGAATTAGGCATGGGATTGAGGTAAAGGGATATGATCGTGACGCCGTTGGAGAACTGTTCGACATACTTGCGAGCCGAGTAGAGTTGGTAGTAGTGGTAAAGATTAGAAAGAGCGCTACAAGACGATCGGTCAAGATCAGCCGCAGCGTCAAGAGCGACAGCCTACCTGAAGAAGTGAGACGTGCCGCCCATCTTGTAGCCAATGACGAGACGCCGCTCGCGACTGCCCTCGACCTCAAAGACTTCCATGACAGGGCCGTAACGGCTTTCGACCTGCCACATGATGCGCTGGTAGATCTCGAGGGTGTTTTCGCTAGCCTTTTCGAGGAAGACTGGGTCCGAGACGGTGCGGATGTCAGTGCGCCCATCGGTGCGAGACGATGGCGTCAGTTGAGCAGAAAAATGGCACTTTGTGACAAAGTAACAACGGAGTTGTTTCGACGCGGTCGCAGAGATAGAACCGGTCGAGCGGTACGTTTCAAGACGGTAACAGTTGGCTGGCGTTGGGTTGTCGAGGAACAAGGCGTCGATTCTGGAGAAATGTGAATAGACAAAGAGGGGTACGACGCGTCGGGTAATACCTGGATTCACAGGTAGCGCCAGGACCCTCTGATGAGTTCACACCGGGGCGACTTGTATGAATGAACGTGGCGCCGTTCCCTTTGTCATCGATGCGCTCGAGATCGATGACAAGCTTGTCGGGATCATGTTTAGTGAAGGCGAGTACTTTGGCGCCAAAGAGGGCGATGATGTGATCAGATATGACCGATGGCGATTCGTTCTGGAAATAGGTGTCGTCGATGCCGAGTTGGGAGTAGAACCAGTGGACCTCGTTGGCGACGAGCTCGCGGGGGATGAAACCCTGTCGTGATGAGGGTAGATCAGGGGGATGTAGGTGATCAGTGGTAAGGATGGGACTGACCTTTGCGGCAACGTCGGCCTGGACCATGGCACGCTGTTCTTGCTTGCCCTTGAAGACTGGTGTGGTGTAACCGGGGAGGTTCTTGACGCGTTGCAGCGAAGCCTCGCTACTAGCTTTGGAGGTGGCGTTGGACCCATAGGGTCCGCCGTTGAGGTGGAGATGTTGAGTGGAAGACATGGAATTGAATAGAAGAGAGAGAGAGGAAACGCGAGTTCGAGTATTTTATAGGCGGAAGTCCAAGATCCGCAAGTGGTCCACCCTGTATCCTCCGTCCGGGACTGTAATATTTCTGTACGTATTTCCCTCGGCCGACACCGCAACTGGCTAAGATCCGGTTTCCCCGCACCACCCCCTACCCCGCGTAAGTATACCTTGCTCGCAGGGTAGCACGGGACGACCCGCGGGCAAACTGTGGCCTATGGAAAGCCCTAAACCGTACAGATCCGTATCGAACGCATTTAGCGAAACCTGGGAGCTCAGACACGTATTGAATGCGTGAACTCAATTATAAAGCCCCGGCCGGTTCTAATGGTGCGGGTCCGATGCCGACCCCAGAATGCAGTGCAGAGTCCAGATTCACATCACGTGATACTATTTACAATCATCATCACTGCATGTCAGCCAACCCGTCCCGAATGTACTCCTCGAACAACGACTTCCAGTCCTTGTGCCATCGGCTCAGCGCTGGCCGTCCCTCCGCAACGTCCCCAGCACCCCACATAATCCGCAGCTGGTCCACTTCCCGCCGCGCCTCATTGTCGGGGCACAGAATGTAAAACTCGCCCAGTCGCACATGATCTAGCATGTAAAGAACAGTTTCTTCAGCCGTCCAAGCGCCCGCCGGCTTCACACCGCCGGAAAGTGCCGTCAGCCCTGTGAACGTCCATCCAGGTCTGCACAGATTTATTTCCGCCCGTTTCCACAGCAGACGGAACGGCACTCACACGAATAAGTGTGCCGTCACATTGCAGGTGGGCCGTTCCCGCAATTCATGGGCCAACCCTTCGGTCAGACTCTTCACCGCCGCTTTCGACGCGTTGTAAGCAGGATTGCCGCTGTCGTTTCAAAATTATATTCAATCATTTATTTATACCTGAACCTGAAACGAGGGTCACTCACGGAGGATTCGTGATGCCCTGCTTGGAGCCGGTGTTAATAACCATCGCCTGGTTTTCCTGGTATAGCATCGACTTGGAAATACCCGTCATTCGTCAATCAGAAACAGTGCCACCAGGGACGTACTGGCACAAAGGTTTGCTGCACGTTGACAACTCTGAAACAATACGCCTCATTTCCCGAGGAGAAAAGAAATGGTAATATATAGGCACATACCCAAAAACGTTGACATCAAAAATACTTCTCCAGTTGTCAAGCAAAGCCCAGGATTTGCTTTCTGGGCCAATGGCGGCATTGTTCATCAAAACGGCAACCTGGTACATTGATAGGGCAGTGTCAGGAATCTGATCGATCGCCCGTGGCGAAAAGCGCGCACCTCCCCCCAGGCTTCGTACACCTTATCACGCAGACGCTGCACGTCCCCGATCTTGGAGACGTCGGTGGGAATAACGAGGACGTTGGCTTCGCCCGTGATTGCAGCTACCTCTTTACCAGTTTGTGCGAGCACGTCCTCGGCCACGTCGGCGAGCGCGATCTTTAAGCCCGCCCTAAGCACCGTGAAGCGCAGCACACCCACGACCGATAAGCGCCGAGTGAGAGATAGATGACACCTGGTCGGGGCTTGTGAGTGGTGAGAAGAGTGACGGTTGCGCACCTTGCGAGTTCGATCGCGGCGGCTCTTCCGATACCGCTCGCGGCACCAGTAATGACTGCGACCCTACCAGCGTGTATAACAGGGTGGACGTCGCTGTCGACGGGCGAGAGTGCTTCAAAACGCCTGTGTGAAGGGGTCGTACCACGGATGCCAGTGGGTGGACGGAGAGGGGATGGACCGCGGTCCAGAGGCATGATCGTAAGATGTAATATTGCTGGGGTGGACGTGAGCTATACGGCGGATCGTCAAGGACGGACTAATTACCACAACGAGGGAGCAGACACGAACGAAGTCGTAGAGAGATGCATGATACCAAGTTTATACTCATATCATCACTGCGGTGTCGGGGGACCCACAAAGACCCCATTACATTGCACTTTTACAGGACACAGCATGTACAACGAAACATATCCAGACTAGAAACACTATAGTTCACTCTTTGCCTGCTTCACCCGCGTTGTACCCTGGGGGCGTCTCGATGCCCATCTTCTTCCGGACAGTCTCGAACGTCTTCAGCATCTTGCGCCGTGCTCCCAGCGCAGCCACGCCCATGGCCTCCAGTCCTCCATCGTCCAGGATCACCATGTCCTGCCACTTCATCTTCTCAAAGTTTGGTGTATACTTGTGCAGCCTCAAGCTCCTGAGCCAGGCCGGGATATCGTGCAGCAGCGCGGGATCGACGTCTTCTTCGTCCTTCTTCGCTCCGCTGCCACCACCGCTGTTTCCACCTGAAGAGCCTGTCTTCGGAATCCCAGGTGACCGACCGCCACCGCGGCCCCTGTTGTTGTTATTGCCGTTGTTGTTGCCTTGCATCGCAGCCTGCTGTAGACTCACCCAGCTCTGTGGCGTGAATCCTGCAGCCATCTGAGCCGCCAGCATCTGTGCCTCGGGTGTCATCCCCATCGCGTTCATGTGGGCTTGTAGATTCAACATGTTCATCTGCAGAGGGTTCATGCCCGCCAACAACCCTGCAGACGGCAACCCCATCCCTAGTCCAGGACTGCCTAGCCCTGCCATGTTGAACCCACCCATGCCAAGCCCGTTCAAAGACGCATTGGCCTCCTCGCCAAACCTGTTGGGGGTGGGTAACGCAGGACTCCTGCCACTATTACACTGCCCTTGTGGGGCAGCACTAAACTGCGCATTATTACCGGCCGACGTGGGCGCACCATTCTTGCGCTGCGCGGATTGCTGAGAAGAAACGAGATTGCCATCGTTGTCGTAGATGCTATTGTTTTGACTTGCACCATCCGAAGCGGTTCCGTTAACATTCACACCTCCCTTGGAGGTGCGGCGGAACGACTTTGGATCAGCCATCAGAGGAACTAGGGGACCAGATCCATTCCACTCGTTCAGCTTGGCAGCGGCTGCATCCAGGTTCTGAGTGCTTTGTGCGTCTTTGGTGAACATGGGAATCAGGGGCGTGTTCACGTTGCTCGCCCAGCTCTCGCCAACCATCGGAGACAAGCCATCCACGCGAGGGGTTCCGAGGGAACCACTAAACTCTGTGCTCTTGGGTCTCGACCCGCTATGGCTGGGGACCATTACCTCTTGTGCAAGAGAATTATTCTGCTCGGCAACTTGGCTGAGAGCGGTACCCCACGTGGTACGGGTATCGCCGCTGGCAGTAGCCAAGATGGGAGCAGAGATGCGGTGTGCAGGGTTGCTTGCTTTAAATTTCGCCCTCTGCTGTGCAAGGGTTGCAGCGGCATCACTGTTGGATACCAAGACGGCGGAGTCGGGAGAAAGGAATGCAGAGGAGCTGTCCAGGGCGAGTGACTGTCTGTTCTGACTGCCACTGAATACACGAGGGGAGGATGGGATAGGGGACTTGAGGGATGGCGATTTTATAGTCATCTGAGCCAGTTTTGCTTCCATCTGGCTCTGCATCGAACCTGTGTGACCATTTTACAATGATTCCCAGCGTATTGTGGGAACGGCTTACCTCCAACTGCTGGGCTGAGTAAGGCGGTCATTGGATCTGATCGTGCCATCTGTTGGAGAACGGTGATGAAAAATCTGATTTGAACCTGTGTCGACTGCTGCAAAAGGCTATAGAGGGCGGCGGTTCGCTCCGCCTCTGAGAGCACCTTGAACCCTGAGAGAGTGTGTGAGCGAGGACGAAGGGGGGGAAGAAGGATGTACAAACATTGTTCGATTGCACTCAATTCTTCCTTGAAGTTGACGTCTAAGGAGGCAGCAGCCATGTCTTCCAAGGTTTCCTCATAATTTTGGAGATTCTCGAACCACTGGTCGATGGCTTCTGATTCTGGTGTTTGGAACATGGTAGCACTTCCGAGCAGCTCGCTGGTGGGACGAGCGCCACTAACACCTCCGGGAGGACGTGGGGAAGCAGGGCCAAGCGTCTGACGAGGACCCATGGAAGCACGAGCAGTGTTTGAGGAGCGGACGTTTTCAGGGTTGAGAGAGGACGGGGAAGGACTGGAGGGAGGACGAAGGGTTGCCATTATATGTGAGAAGGAGATTGGTGGAAATGAGGAGACAAGGAAAAGATCCGCTAGCGGTGAATGAAGTGATAGGCTGTTGTTCCTGATCCTTGAGGAAACGTGGAGAGGGTGTGGTGTGAAGAACTCTAGACGAGACCAGCGGAGCCTGCCGGTCTAGCTGGGGGAGGGAACGACGACGACGACGGCGACGACAAGTAACAATAAAACCAGTGACGCAGCGGAGTTTGAACCAGACCATGCATATCCCAGTCATGCGAGTACTTCTCACTGCGGCTTCGTCGACATCGCTAACACCCCCTCTAGCGACATCGCAGACCTATCCTCGCCAGACCCTCTCCTGCGCAGTGCACTCGCTACAGAGATACGCTCAGCCTGCGTCGATGTCGGCTTTTTCTACGGTCGGTCTAGACTCATACATGCGGATCTTCACCCATCTGTCCACCAGTCAAAAATCATGGCATACCCGATGCTGTCATACACGCTGCCACAAACAGCGCTAAGCGCTTCTTTGCTCTCCAGACCGCAACAAAGATCGAGGTCGGCCCTCTCCCCTCACACGCATCATGATCTAACATGTCCTAGTTGGACATCCATCGATCCCAAAATTTCAAAGGGTATACCGCACTCCTCGGCGAGAACGTCAACATAAACAACAAGGGGGATCTGCATGAGGGTTTTGACATCGGGTGGGAATCCATCGATCATGACGCGCACCCACCTGCCAGCGGACCAATGTCAGGCGCAAACGTGTGGCCCGAAAACCTACCTGCCTTTCGGGAGGACGTCCTTGCTTACTAGTATGTACATCTTCACTGCGGATTTAAGTGATACATCACCATCCGATGCAGCCATTCCGCCGTCAAACTAGGGCAGTCTTTATTCCCCATCTTCGCTGTCGCCCTAGATCTCCCAGAGAATTTCTTTGACGACAAGGCATGTTTCGTTGAAATTCGTTCACCTTGTCAACGACACCCACCAGATGCTCACCATCGATTAGTTCTCCCGATCGGGGGTAATCATGCGGTTGCTTCATTATCCTCCTCAACCCGCGTCTACTCCCGAGGGTGTGGAAGGTATCGGGGCCCATACCGAGTACGTGCGAGCCTATCCTAGTCGACCTATGCTGCTCATCTTGGCCCCAGTTACGAGGTAATGCATAACAGCTACCTCGACACTCGACCCCCTTTTGAACGACAGTAAATCAGTGTTTCACTATTCTCTGGCAAGACAATGTTCCCGCTCTGCAAGTAATGAACACTAGCGGAGAGTGGGTCGATGCAGTCCCTATCCCTGGTTGTCTTGTTGTCAAGTATGGACACCCATACTTTGCGTCGTGACTTGCAATGAACGACTCTTTCTAGTCTCGGAGACCAATTCGCTCGGTGGACCAGTAAGTCAACTCATCGAAGCGTCCATCGCGCTCTGACGTTTCTCTAGATGACGTCTTCAAGTCTACCCTGCACCGGGCCATCAATGCTACTGGGCAAGAAAGATACTCAATACCAGCGTTTTTCGGAGTGGATTATGATGTGAAGCTGGAAGTGAGTCTCCCCATCTATGACTCGCTGCGGTCTGAGCATACGAATACCGCCAGCCTTTCCCCGGATGTGTAACCGAAGATAACCCAGCAAAATACGAAGTTGTCACTGCGGGGGAATACGTAAAGTCACGTCTAGAGGCCACCTACGCCCATTCCAAAGGAGATTGATGACCTCCTTTTGTAGCAAGTGTTGTTTGGTCCCCAGAACGGTGTGGTGGCTAGAATTATAGCCTCGCCATGCTGCAATCACCCCCGAGGCGCTGTGTACGTACAACCTTCAGCACATCGACGGGCACCTACCACGTTGTCCTATCACTCTCCGTACCTGCGCATCTCGCGAGAATGAATTAAAGATTCACCACTACGATCGTTCTATTGCCTATTGACACGTAGCTGATAAGATGACGGATGAAATGGGCAACTAACCATGGAATGCATACGAGAACTCTAAAAGAGTTTTCAAGTTGGCACCACCCCAATCTCCGGGGGCTGTCAAGGCTTCGCCGTCCCTCGTGGAATATATTAATTCCGTAGATAGTTAGTCCGAGTATAATCGCCACGCCAGTAGCATGTGTGTGGCATGACACATTCATATGGCATAGTAATGCATTGCGAGGCACCAGAGTTTGGTTGCTACAAGTACAACACGCTCGAATACAAAAACGCTGCACACTGCTCTCGAAAAAAAAAAGGACGCGTTAGTAGGTTAGATGGGGAAACTTAGATGACGCGTAGACGACCGCGGCGCAAACGCCCACGTGCCGTCGTCTGGTTGGGCGGGGCGTGCCTCAATACGTGCTCGCCACCTGGCCCACTCTCCCCCCGTCGACCAACCAGACAGCGCCGTTGACGTACGCGCCGGCGCGTCCGGCGAGAAACAGGATCGGGCCCGCCATCTCGGCGAGGGTCCCCGCGCGGCCGAGGGGAACGGTCCGGGCGAGGAGCGCAGGCGTCAGATGTGCCAGGTTGGTCATTTCTGTGAACACGGATCGCGTGTGAGGGGAGGACAGACGAGAGCGCGCGCGGGTGCGTACCGCTAGGCCAGACGCCTGGCTGTGCTCGCAAGGTAAGTCACGGGTGGAAACCCCGAGACGAGAGCAAGGGACGTACGCATAGGGTGTTACTCCGGATGTTCCAGTCTGCGAGGAGATTCGCGAGGAGCTTTCCGAGGTGCGTGCAGGCGTGTTTGGCGAGGGTGTACGAGATGGAGAGGACGCGTGCGTCGAGTCTGAACGACCCGGACGAGGAGATGGTGATCACCTGAGACGTAGGTGGTGGCAAGCCCCTCGCCGAGACCCCTGACGAGGCAGACGTATCGTCGGGGAGGGGTACACTCTTGCTCGAAGGCGACGGTGGTAACGAGTAATACGGCGTAGAGGCGCCATTCGACACCGACGCCCGACGCGACCCACCCTCGCCCGTGGTTCCATTCAGCGCGTGATTGGGCTTCGTGCTTGATTTAGGGGGGAAAGCGCCCCGTCTCAAATTCCCAAAGTGGAGTAACTCGAGAAATGCGACCGTCGTAAAGTACACCGCGGTCACGTTCGTTTCAAACGTCTCTGCAAATCCAACAGGTTCACCCGTGTTCCAGAGGATGTCCTGGAATGATTTGATCGAGGGTATCATTTCTTCTCTCGGGTAATCGGTGTCGTCAAGCGGGGAAGGGAGTTGAGGAGGGAGTAGATTGCGCGATATTCCGGCATTATTTACAAGAAGATCGATATATCCATGCCGAGACTTGATCGTCTGCGCCATAGACAAAAGAGAGTCCCGAGAGGTCACGTCGCCTTGCAGGGGGATGATCTTTCCGTGTTTCTGTAACAAGGGTGAACTCGGGGGCTCTACAGGAACGCCAGAGATAACACACGTTGTTGTCCCGGGCGGCTTTCTGCAGGACATCGAGACGCCGACCGATGATGTATACGGTGGCACCGTTGTGCTCTAATGACGTGGCGATCATGAGTCCTATCCCTTTGAACCGAACAAGGCGTCATCATCAGGGCCCATCCGTGTGACGCTTGCATAGAGCGATACCTGTTCCTCCTCCCGTGACCACGGCGACTTGGTCCTCTACGCTAAATAGAGCGGTTGGATCAGTCGACGAGGAATCCATGTATGGTCGTGAGGGAATAAGCGAGGAGGATGGGATCCAGGATCGTGAGGTGAGTGGGTAAAAAAAGCCAGCTGGCACGGCAATGGGCCAACGACAGGACTTGAAAGAAGAGAATATGTAGATATAGAATCCAATGGAAACGTCCGGCGTTTATGACAGGTCGAGTTCGTGATCACGTCCAGGTCGGTCAGGGCTGTCAGAAAATGGTTACAGGGATTTCATTTCCTGCAGGACGGGTCACAAGTGCCTCCCATGGGACCAGTGGTCAGATCTCGCTTCCGAGCTTCTTCGCCGAGGTAACTCAGTCTGATTGACATGTTTATGATGCTGAGCCATCCAATTGATAAAAGAGCCATTACAGGTGTCGACCCATGTACTGAGATCGTAGTCATATTGGCCTGGTGAGCTCCCATATACATAGTTCAGAGAAAATCACTCACATCGGCGAATTCTTAGGACACCTTTTCGAGGTTCCCAGGCGGTGCCTGTGGAACCACCACATTTTATGTCATGACCGCGGTACTACTTGAAGTCCACTGCCCGAGGAGTCGACCAAGGTTCTTCTGTAGTCCAGATCCGGAAGGCGTCCATTGTAGGTATGACATTCGGCAACGATTAGAGAATATGTAGACCGTTTGCACCCCATGATAAAGCAACTGTCCAAGCGTCCTGTGTACATACACCGTCAAGCATCTTATCGCGTACTGATATGTGAAAAGTGGTATCGAAGACGTTCTATAGAAGTATCACGCCAAGCCCTCCGATGACGGCAAAGATGAACGCCATAACCGAGCCATGCTTCTGTATGAGACCTAGTGCCGAGTTGGTTGAAGCCGACGCCGACGTCGACGCCGGCGCACTGCCAGAGGTGGAAGGGGACACGACAGTGTTGGAACCCGCTGCGCTGAAGACTCTGAGATAACCAATCTCAAAGTATGCATTGTCGTATACGCTCGGTGAGCCGATGACGTAGTCGTTGTAGCAGATGCCTGAGCACGTCTGAGCAAAGGTGGCATTGCTCCCGGCTTTCGTGAGATCATATGAGCCATGTCGAATCAGATACATGTCCATGACTCACCCCAATCTGTCCATGAGGTTAGCACAAAGCCCATCAAGTACAAACGGACGCACCTCCACAAAGGGTGATATCGAAAATGAGTTGCTGAGGTTGGAAGAATTGTTGGATATTGCAACCCGTGGAAGGCCAGTTGCCAACTGGGATTCCAAAGGTGGTCGTGTCAATCGTGCTTTCGTTGTTTGACAATGCGCTTGGTATTTGGGAACGCTAAACGATCAGGATCAGGACGAGCCGCGGCTCGAACCAAGTGGGTCACCCACCGGGAAGAACCATATGCTGAGTGGATGGTAAGACGTGAGTACACCAAAATGTAGTTGACGCACCTGATACCGCTCGACGCAAATTCTGTCACGAATGCGCCCCCGCTTATGTTGGCAAAGCCAGCTCCAAACGATGCCGAGGATGGGTCCATGACAATACATCCCTGATCGGCGTTGACGTAGGTACAGTTGGTGCTGGTGACTAGAGTCGACGTCTCGTTGGGCGAGACTTGGGTGCATCCCTGAGGACGAGACGTGTGAACGACCCATTCGAGCATACTAAATAAACGGGGTACGCACGGTTTCGGTGTGTAGAGACATTTGGTTGTTCGGTTGCAAGTTGACACCTTCGAACGTATCGATTTCTCCTCCTTGTGGCCATTGGATTGCTTGACTACGAAGAACGAGATGCGTGCACCATGTCTGGGAACAAAACATGTGCTCACCTCCACCAAGCGGGCCAGACAGAGCACTAGATGGAAAAGGATGAGATGACCGTCAGTCGGTTGTTGAGGATCAAACTCACGCCATAGGGCACATGGTACATGTCGGTCACCCACAAGCTACCTATAGAGAAGCTGTCGTTGCTAGTGATCCGAACCGAGTTTCGTTTGTTGTCCCACACGACCTATGTACCGACCGAGTGCGGGTCAACACGTGCGTGAAAGCGCGTGCACCCACGTGCTTACATTCGTAAAGTTGTCGACGCGTATGAATGCATGCGACGTGCTCGGGTCGACATAGGCAAGCTGGTCCGCCAACGCAGTCTGAGCCGAGACAAAGCTGCCATGCACAGGTCAGCACGACGGCAAGATGGACATGCGCTCGAAATAGTTACGTTACGTCGCCATTCGTCAGGTTGTCGTCTGTACATGTCGTCGTCGTACGTGATGTTCAAGAAAGAGCAGCAGGAACAGACGCACAATGGTTGTAAAACGTCCACGCGTCGAAGAAACTGGACCCGTAGTATTCTTTTGCCAGCGAATACTGCGTCGCAGACGCACACGGTAAGGTGACGAGAGCGACCGCGAGCGGGTAGACCCAGCTCGTTAGCAGAGGGATGGGCATCGTGGGGCTATGTCGGGGCTGGAAGGAGGAACAAGTTGGGTACGTTGGTCGCATTTATTAATACTGCGTCGTGTGGCAGTCATAATCGCGTTCCCAAAATAGATGCGGTGAGGTCAGAATAAAATAAGATCGGGTAGAACTTCGCAAGGAGAGCCGCAGTGTACACTGTAATCGCGGTTGTCAACAAGAAACCCGGTCGTGCATGCCTAGCCCGCGCATCGGACTACCCACGGCTCGAGCTGCGTAGTTGGATCATGATAGCGGCCGTGGTACTGCTGGGGGGATCAGTACATGGTGAATGGCCCACCTGTCCCGGATCCAGGACCTGAACATGCCCTTGTCGATACGCCACCCATGATATAAATAGTTGAAGTGCTGCGTATTCACTCCGACCCTTCTGCGCAGTCAAGCTCGCTCCAATGTCTATTGATTCCTGAATGAAATTGATAGCTACATCAGCGTCTACATCACAGGCCGTTTCCTTACGAGAATGGATCATAAAAATAATGAACTGGCATAAAGTAAATCAAGGAATGTGGAGCACACGCAACACGGGTGCGCATGGAAATAACATGTCAACAAAAAAAGGACACCATAACGAGGCGGAACATGTGTTCCCTATCAATCGAATTTAATCACCTTTGGCTTTACAGCATGGTCGACAAACTAGCATCGTCGCGAATGATCCCCGTCTTTCGTTCGACGCCATGGAGGTAATCGAGCGCTTTCCCTGCCTTCTTCTCGAGTTCCTCCGCATTCTGAACCTCCTGTCCTCTGGCCTCCATCGCACTCCTGAAGCGCTCCCGAAGATCCCAAGACGCATATCGCAACACCTTGCGTGTTTCGCGACTCACGCGTCCTGCATGCGCATTGACAAATAGCTCTTGTTCGGTAGCACCATCCTCGACCTTGACGAGCGTGGCCCGAATGCGGCGTCCGATGGTCTTGGGTATCGAGCTGGGAAGTTCGAGTATCAAGTATGCCGTCGTCCCAAACACCACAGCGCCAATGACGGGTGCGACCCATTTCCTCGCTGACTCGTTCGCGAACAGCTCAGTGATGCGAACAGCGCCATCGATGAAGCCACGGATACCGATCACCTTGCCTCCGACCATCGTCAAAGCTCCGATGCCCACCGAGAGAATGCTAAGCGCCGTTGCATGCTTCTCCTCAGCAACCTCTCCGTCCGTCTCTCCGTCTCCAAAGTGCGCCCATAGATGGTGGTTGAAGTCGAACAGATCAAAGACGGAAGTGTCCAGCATGTCGGAGCGTCGTGATAGACCTATTCCTAGATTGTACACACCACCTGCAACAACAGCGCTTGCTGTTGTGGAGGCGTGACGGCGTGAGGTGACTTGTTTACCCGGTCGGATGCTGAACATGGCCTCCGGCACGAAGACACGACGTGACCTCTCCACACCTTCTGGGAGATATTGATCTGCGAGAAGTCCGATCTTGTTGACACTAGCCGTAGTGGTAGTGCGAGCCTCATCCTCTGCCAGCTTGACTGCGGCATCCAAGCTCGCGAGTAGAGTCCTGCGTACGTCATGAGCGTAGTCCCAGATGGCTAGGAAACCGGGGAAACGAGGAAGGCTGATAGCGGCGTCAACAGCAGGTTCGCCACGGGCAACGCGTTCAAGGGCACCAGACAAGATAGCCTTGGTCCTGTTTGCGGTAGTCAACGCCCCTGTCTCTTCGACATTCTCCAGAGCATCCTCCAAACTCTCCCTTCCATTCTTCATCTTCTCAAACACCGGCTTCGACCTCTCCAAGTCACCCTTGGCGCGATCCATGTCTATCTGAGCAACGATGGCATTTGCGCCGGCCAGAAAGTCGACATCGGCCAAGAGTTTAGATAGGAACGTCAAAGCAGGTTGAAGTTTCGACTTGGTCCGCTTGGTGAGCACAAACGAGCGCAAGCACGACTCGAGGTCATCGAACGCAGGGTTGGCGGTGTAGGGACGCAGTGCCGCAGCGGAGTCGACAAAATGAACAAGGTCCTGTGCATCCTCATGCGTGCGAGGACTCAACTCCTTGATCTGGTCGAGGACGAGCCGTCTGCACTTTTCCTTGTTCTTGATCTGCTCGAATTTGTTGACCACGATGAAGATGTATGCCTTTTCATGGCTGGCATTCAAGAGGAATTCTTTGGCGGAGAGGGTGAAGTGGTTTTCAGCTGAGACCACGAAGACGATGACGTCGATTTCTTCCTGCCGGGTGAAAACCGCAGTGGTCTTGAGGCTATCCCGGTTAAGGCCAGGTGCGTCTATGAGTGAGATGTCGACAACGCCATTGTTGAGGAGGGACTCGGACGCGGCTCTGCTGTCTGCCAAATAGACCTTGAGCCTTGGCTGATCGCCTTCGTTGTCCGTCACGATGCTATCCAGGTCGGCAAGAGAGACGCGCGAGAAGGATGACTCGTCGGCAACAGAGTATTGCACGCCGTCTTTGAGGACGTGAACTTCCTCGACCCCATTGTTTTCGGCTGCATCATGGACTTCACAAAAGGCCGTCGTGCAAGGCTGCTGGTCGATGGGCATCACCTCCCGTCGCAGCAGGGCGTTGACGAACGTGGATTTGCCCGAGTTGAGGTCTCCAGTGACCAAGACCTTTGAAGAGGTATCTTCGACGCGAAGTCGAAGTTTGTCCATGTGCTGGAGAGCGGCGGATATACGCTCATCGATGAGTTTGGCAATGGACCCCTTCTCTAGTTGAGTGACGAGGGCTGCGGGGGAAGTGGAAGAGCCGTGAGAGCCGAGTTTGAGATCAAGACGGAGGATGTGGAAGTCGCCAGTCTTGTCAGAAAAAGATTCTTTCTCCGTCGAGTCCTCTGCGTTTTCAGCTGTAGGCTCGCTGGGGGGTTCCTGGGCATCTGCGATGGACGCCAAGGTTACCGCACGAGCACAGCGTTGACGGGAGGGAGAGTAGACGACTTGGGTCCGGGTGGATGGATCGTCTGCAAAGCTGAGAGAGCGGCGGACGGGACGACGGGGCTTTGATTGTGACGGTGTGACGGGTTCGTCCTCGTTGAGAATGGGATATCGAACGACCCAGTCGTTCTGATTGAACTCGCGTAGGCCCGCCAAGACGGCCTTGGATGCATCTATTGCGCCGAGCAAGCTACGACGATGGGGGATGAGGCTGAGGGTAGTTGGAAGAAAAAAAGAGCTGTTTACCTGTCCTTTTGCTCGACATAGAGCTCCTGGACGTCTTCAACCTTGTTGAAGTGTTTTCCAGGGAGAGCCATCGCGAGTGGGGTGACTGAGCGGGCAAACTCGCAGTCAACCGACAGTACCCGAACGCGGGGCGACATGCTTGGTCATGCTTAGTCAGACAATGTCACGCTCAAACGACCGTCCTCGTCGTCTCTTTTATTGTTCGCGGGAGCAACGCTCATCCACAGCTAACCTACGCCCTGCTCGGAGATGAGTCCAAGCCTAGACCATCCGGTTTTCTTGCCATGAAACGGACCCCATCATGTTCCTGAGTCATCGTTGTGAATGTGGTAGTCTCGACATGGCTGTGCAGTGACCTGGCAGTGACCACAATTAGCAAATCACCTAAAGACTGGGCGGCCCGCTTCAGATTCATTCCAACAATCTCTTCCACCCAAGGATGGCTACAATGCGTGCTGTGTTAATCAAGGACGGAAAAGGTCCTATCGAGAACCTGTATATCGGCGATACAGAGCGGCCGGTCCCAAAAGAAGGCGAGGTACTTGTCAAAGTAAGGGCCCCTCTCATCACCTCTCACCGATTCACGCCGCCCGCTCTTAGGTCGCTGCGTTTGGTCTGAATCGCATGGATCTACCACAACGCGAAGGCGCGTATCCTGTGCCTCCCGGCGCCTCCCACATTCTTGGTGTCGAATTTTCCGGCGTTGTCCACGACCTTGGGCCCGGCGCCACGACATGGTCTTTGGGCGATGAGGTCTACGGCCTCGTCGGGGGTGTATGGATCTCGATGTCATTGTCAAAACGGTCTCACATTTCCTTCACTAGGGTGCATACGCCGAGTACGTCGTGTGCAATCAAGGTGTCCTGATCAAGAAACCTGTCCACCTGTCTTGGGTAGAGGCAGCAAGCATTCCTGAAAACTACATTACAGGTCAGTGCACGGCGATTTCATGTCCGGTGGACGGGTATCAAGGGGACCTGATCATTCATTTTTCGTTCCGTCTTCAGCTTATCAAGCGCTGGTCAAGTACGGCGAGGTGAAAAAAGGGGACGACGTTCTCGTTCATGCTGGTGCTTCCGGTGTAGGCATCGCAACAATCCAGATCGCGCGCGTCTTTGGAGCGTGCGTGTTGTTTCAGTATATCAAATGTATACGTACGAGGTGCTAATCACCGCACAGGAACACCGTTACAGCGACGGCGTCGAGCAAGGCCAAGCTGGAATGGCTCCTTTCGATCCCAAATGGGGCGACCCATGCCGTCAACTACACCAACGACGACTTCGCAGAACAAGTCAAGAAAACGACCCACGGCAAGGGTGTCGATGTCATAATCGATTTCGTCGGACGGACCCATTGGGAAAAGAACATTGATTCTCTGGCGGTTGACGGAAGGATGACCCTCCTTGCATTATTGAGCGGTAAAGATAAGACGCTCACTATCCGCGAAACTCTTAATAAACTGAATTTCATTCAAAGGAAGCGAGGTCCCCTTGGTCAATCTGCGGCCGATCTTGTATAAGCGGCTCAAGATCCAGGGATCCACACTGCGGTCTCGGAGCTTGGATTATCAGACGGAGCTGATCAACAGGTGTGTGAACATCGTCGAGGTGATCGGACCAACTTCTCTGCAACCAAAGTACCAGCTTTAGGGCAGTAGTCGATCAGATAACAGGGGCGGAAGGCGATGGGCCGATACGGACCTACATTCACAAGGTACGCGGGTTTCTAATCTGGCCCGTCGGGGACGGACTACTTGACTTTGATTGCTCAGGTGTACCCTTGGGACGAGATTCAACAAGCACACCGTGAGATGGCAGAGAATAAGAACAGGCGAGTGAATCTTCCTTGACGTATAGGACCGTCTGGTTGAGTTTTCCTTAGCGGGAAGATCGCCGTGACAGTTTCCTAGGCAAGCAACGGAGATTCTGTAAGAATGACGGGTTTGAAGTTGAAAAACGGAGACGAATGTATGTACTATGGCTGTCCAGATTTAAGAAAGTGGATCGAGTCCTTTTCCATTGAGAGGGTGCACCAAAATAACGTTGTCGTAATGAGTCCTGGCATGGATTTTCGGTGACCCCAGAGAATCTTAGCACGTTCATTTTGAACCAAAGTTTCGAATGAGAGAAGTCGAAGGCTGTAGACACGACGACGGTTGTGTCCTGTTGGGTAGTTCCCGGGTACTTGATGACTTGCGGCAGATCGACCCTACTATCAATTTTTTCCACAGGACACATGTGGTGTTCCTCGGGACCTCGGTGGTTTCGTCGAGGCAAGCATGAGAACCTCGCGTGCAAAGTTGCCTTATGGCGTTTTTCGAGTCACTTGGGTGAATTGTAGGCGAATAAGAACTGCCGTTGAGTCATTTCTAGGGACGGCACGTGATAGGTTTATCCTGTGTTGCCATTGTGCCCCAATTTAGAGCAGTCTTTGTTGGCGTCTGTCGAGAGGTTGTTGGCAAGTGAGTGAGAAGAGCGGTACTACGCGGATGGACAGGTGACTGATTGCGACAGGGAGTCAATTAAATGAAACGTGAGGTGTCGACCTGAAGACCCTGGTCGCCGGGTACGAGCAGGGACGAGGGACGGGAAAAGAGCGAAGGCGTAGAGAGCGGACCTGCGGCAGGGACGCGCCAAGGTTCTGGCTGTGCGGTGTTGGCATAGGCTGGCGTCCAGCAGCCGCGCAGGTGTCTTCTCAAGCTGACCGAACGCCCCGTGTGACCACAACAATGATCACCGTATCAGTCCTGTGTCGGTTCCGTCATCCTATCTTTCTTGATTCAGTACCTCTCTGTGCGAGGCGATGTCACTCGGTCCGGACTATTTAAACCCACCCCTCCTTGCTGCCGACTTGTCTCTATCACTTCTCCTCGTCATGAGCAGCCAGGGTAACAACACTACCTCTCCCTCCTACGGCCCATCAAAGCCCGCTGAGACTCCTCGCGATCCTCAGCCCCAGTCGACGCATGACTCTCGAGGTCGCTCCTATCCCCAATCGTCATCCACACATGGATCCACTCGCAGCACGATCAGCGCCACCGCAGGCTCTGTGGCCCCCGTCTTCTTTTAACTCTGAGATGGCAGTCATCCTACCAGCTGCCGACGTCGATGCGCACCTCACATCTCGCGCCACCATCCTCACCACTTCACGTCGACCCTACTCCACGCTATCTCCCACCTCGTTCACGCAGACGGACGCTTTGTAGCTCTGACGTCGTCGAGGGACATCTAATCAGTATTGTCTAAGGAAGGACTTTCGTAATCCGTGTCTCCGTCTCCGTGTCCCGTTCACCGATTTATCCTTGTCTTGTTTACCCTACTACACATAGTCCGATTTGACTTGGCTGTTGTAGCTACTTACTGTACGTCGCCATGTATCTGGCCATAACGTTTTGCTCTTCTTCTTCAATTCCAAAAGTGATTCTCGATTGCCAAGTGCGGATCAACACGATTCGCGTTGCGCCATGCCAACGCCTCGCTTCTCGTCCATTCCCCAGTCATGCCAATTCAAATATACCGATTCGACCGGACCCCGCGACCGTAGTTGCGATCGGTCCGAGTAGCTAGGAAAGATGACAGATCCGGGGTTCTACTGTCACTTGCCACACATAACGCCGTGCCCATCTACAACTTGCCCCGAATGCCTGTTTGGAATACCCCTGTCATCAGAGATCCAGATCGTTTGGCTTCCCACCACTCCAGGATACAGTCAACGATCTCATCCTGACGCTAAACGAAACGAGGTCAAATCCACGATACGGCGAACTGGGCCAAATCTCCCCACCCCTATAAAGTTATGATCGGCGTCTTCCACAAGGTGTAAGTGATGCGTTCCGGGTGTCCTGGCTCCAAATATACGCGCGTAAATGATCGCATCGTATCTACAGCTTGGCATGAGTTTTCTCCAGAGAGATGTAGCAGTCACTCACACAGGCACCGTTCTATCAGCGAGACCATGTATCGTCAGGACATCGATGGACGATGGAAAGTGGTCCCAGACGATGGCCGAGTTCCAGCGTGAAAATTCCTCTAGATCATGAGGGTATATCTTGTGCACAACGGCTTTACGCGCGACCACCACGTTCCAGTCGTAATAGCCTTTGGTCGCAAACTCTTCCTGGTAGGCTTCGGTACCGTCTATAGCGTGTGAACATCTCATCCATCCTTAAGAATCCGTCGCAATCACCATATATGCGCTAAGCTATGTGAGCTCGTGTGGAGAGACGAGATGTCAAGACTCTCACATGCATCCGATATCGTCCTGACACATTCACTAGGGCGCGTACACGCTTCCCTTCTTCCGACGTGCACACCCAATGCATGCCAACAACGGAGCCACGGGAGTGACCAACCACCATGTCGACGTCGTAACCGTAGATAGAGCGGAGGTGAGCAACGACCGCCACAAGGTCCTCGACGTCGTCCACGAATCCTCCTTGTCTCCATTGGCCACCGCTTTCATGATTTCCCCTGTAGAGCTCGAGGTCCGTGATGCGACAGAGAGCCGTACACGTACCGAAAGTCGAACCTGAACGAGTCGCATGGCAGTCTCAATGCGAGCCGCTTCTGGAATAGATAATCTTTATGTCTGAGAGAAATATCGACAAAATACATGGACAGGGATGCTCGTTCAGCTCACCCCATAGTTCCATGCAGGATCTGCGTGTGGATCCTCAGTACCAAGATGGGTTACTGAAGGATGAACCCACCAAGGCGATTTTTCTTCCATGTGTCGGTTGATGTGGTGCCAGCCGCTCTAACACGCCGACGAGAGTGAATTTTCTTAAAGGGTGAGGTATATGAAGCTTGGTGGATGCCCTGTCCGTCATCGTGGCACTCTGACAAGTTATCCCGGCAGTCAACCGGCGAGAGTGAGCTCCGGTTCTATAACTGGCAGGTGTAGTGTTCACCCCTCCTCACAAGTCAAAGATGGCAGAGTCTCTGGATGGTCGTATGGGATCAGAATAGTCTGATAATACCCACCCCGTACTCGATGCTGCCTAAGTTGTACGCGGTACAAGGCCAGGCTCTGTTTAGCAGCCGGACGTACTATTTATGTACCTCGGTCGCCTATTAGCCGAAATCGTGCCAGCTTGTTCAACTCGATCATATCATGAAATGCTTTTTCGTCTCTGTGGCCCTCAGTCTACTCGGTAGCGTCGTTGCGAATGGCCCTCACACGCGACCTTGGGAACTCGTGCTACGAGCCGACCCTCTCGACGGCCACTGCCAACTCCTCTCCTTTCGCTCGGCACAGAGACACAAAGATCTGGTCGACCAGGACGTCGTCAAGGAGGTGACCCCAGTCCCCGTGCCTCACCCCGGGGCATTCCAGAACGTGGTTCGGATCCTCTCTCACGACGTACATGCCTTGGTGTCGCACGCCCAGCTGCACTGTTCAAACGACCTCTCTACTTCGCTTCCGAGCCTCGGCGGGCGCGCCCAGGCCCCGTTTTCACAGGATGATGGACCTAACGCGCATATTTTGGATGTCGACTTGCCTCCTCTGGAACTCGTCCCTCTGATCATCTCCGGGCCCGCGGACAATCGCGTCGACCTCGCTTTCTTTGCGGACGGCTGTACGTGATCCGTGCTCATGGTGGGGCAGAACGTTGACGCGCCCCGCAGATACTGTCGAGGAACGACACAAGTTCCTCGACGACGCCGCGCGACTCGCACACGATCTGTCGACGAACCAGACCTTCTTCACCGTCAAACCTTTACTCAACTTTTGGGCTGTCTTTACTCCCAGCAAAGAGGTCTCTTGAGTTCCTGCATGGCGTCATATCCTTGCTCACGCGTCGATGACAGAGCGGTGTTGGTATCGGCGGAAAGGCAAAAGAGTGAGGGCAACACGATGGACACCCGGGCATCACACACTGACACGCCCACCGCAGTACGGCATTTGGTTTGTACAGGAATGGCACTGAACTGAGAGGTGTGTATGCCAACAAGTCTGACGTCGCCATCGCTGCTTGCGCGTCTCTCGGCGACAAGTGCAATTACGCGATTTTGCTCGGTTGGGATTCCGTTGCTGTACCCGTCTTTTCGGTGAACTGAACCTTTTTATCCGTTGCAGCGAATGATCCGTTGTACGGTGGTAAGTTTATTGTCTGTCCACAAGGGGATACGAGTGGGGGTTCACTTCATCCGCAGGTCTTGGAGGGGAATACACGTAAGCCAGCTATGCTCGAAAAAAAAAACGATACTGAAGCGGGCGCGGTTTCAAGTACGACGACTGCCTCGTTCGCAAACGGCGCTCTCGTGCTCCGTCATGAAATCGGACATTCGATTATCCAAGTGGGCGAAGAATACGACGGGGGCTTCGCTTATTACGGGGTCAATGCCATACACGATCCCAAGAACGTGACGTGGGCGCACTGGTTGACGCACAGCGACCATCCCCGTGTGGAGCGTTCTGTAATGCCGATGCAGGCGTATCCGTGGACGCTTCTCGATGTCGAGAAGCCATGGTCGTGTACGTTCTCATCGTCGGGGACGTACGCGCGCCACCTCGTCAAGTTCTCACTCTCAGGGATACCTCGCGCGAGTGATCTTGTGGTCTCCCTCGACGACGCTGATCTCGGGTGGACGCCTCGAAAGGACATTGGTGTGGATCGGTGGCACTACGACATCCCCTCCGATCACGGGCTGGTCGCAGGCGAGCACGTCATCGCGTTCGCGCTCCGAAACAGAGAGATCCAGGGCCGAGCCCAACTCTGTAGCGTCGAGATCCTCGAGTACGGCTCTCCAACCGAGTGAGCGCACCTCGCGTGTTTCATCCCAACGTGTGTTGGCGCTGACGCGCGTGCAGTTTCAACGCCACGCGAGGTCATTACAGCCTCTTTTCCACGTGCGCACACCCTCCTTTGCGCACACGCGACGGGGGTCATGCTGACCCATGCCCAGGTACGATCTCCACAACCGCACGTCCTACCGACCGACCCAGGAGGACTGTCTCATGCGCACCGTCGCACGACCCAATTTCTGCCACGTCTGCTTGGAGGGGCTCTGGCGCGCGCTTCTCAAGCGCATCGATCTCATAGAGGATCTCCGCGTGACGTGTGCAGGGCCGGGGAACCGTGTCGTCTCGGTCGACCTCGTGCGCTTGGCGCCGTTCAGGGAGGCGCCTGTCGCGCGCGCGGAGAGCTACACGCTCGTGTGGACGCGGGACGGGCGTGTTCTCGAGGCGCTGACGAACCTGACCCAAGTGGCGCTGGGTGACGCAGATGGGACGTTCCGCGTCGACGTGACCTACGCTATCGACGAGGTGCGATTGGACCCTCGTGGGTATTTGCATGCGAGTAGAACGTTCGACGTCACGCATGCGTGCTGATGCCGTGCTATGCACACGGCAAGGGTCGGGCGTACCTTTCAACGGGTTGGGTAGTGTGCGCTCAGTGCCATGATGAGTCAGATGTGCGGTTTGGATTTGTCGGAATCACTCGGGAAAGACTACTGTAGAGCGATAAAGTAAGCTCGAAATAAAATGAGCGATTCCATACTACAAGCGGTGTACTAATGAGCGTGAGAGAGGGGGAAAAAACGGAGCACGTAGGCAGTGGATGAGCAAGTCCGGTGAGATAGGTGTGGAATCATGGACGAACGAGGGGCTTTCCACGCCGTCGTGGTATATGTGAGGTGAGAAAAAGGTATACCGTGATGAGCGAACGAAAGAAAATCTTCATTACAAAGCTGCGGCAGAGACGCCTCGAGGAGGAGCGGCAAGGCGGCAGTCGGTCGTCTCAAGATCAAAAGGTAGTCGGGTGAGGAAAACTGAAGGAAAAAGGTGTGACGGGGAACGGTCAAGGCATGGAGACTAATGCATAGTGAACAAGCAAAATTTACAGGAACAGCAGGGATACACAAATACCCATAAATCAACGAAATCACATAATGACGCATTTGCAGCATCCTCCGCTTGATTCTTCGTCCTCTTGTGCTTGTCGATGCTCGACGGTATCCAGAGATGGCCGCGTAATGTTGATGATCGGTACCGGAGGATTGACACGATAGTGCGAAAAGGGTGCAGGAGATTCAGACCTTGGGATCTGCAGAGAATCTGGCTGGGTCGGTTCTTCCGCTTTGCCAAAGGGAGGTGGTGGCGGGAGTAGTGATGTCCGTTGTGGGGGTGTCTCGGCATGTGGTGTAGTCACGTCTTCCTCAGGAAGCGGGTCTTGCTTTGGAATCCCACCAAATTCCCGCATGTGTATCTCCTCGCCATGACGTGGGGGCCGATACTTTGTATAGTCAAACCCAAATGTACCAGGTGCCTGCACGGAAGAACCATCAATACAAGTACATAGTGTATGAACCATACGTACAGGTTTTATTGGTTGACCTTCCGATGACTTCGGTTTGGGGCTGCCGATAGCTTGCTCGTATTGACCATCCAATCCCTTCTTACGCGCCACAACTGGGAGGACCACCTGGGGGTAGGGCGGTGGTGAGCGTGAATGAACTTCTGATGAGGCAGTCACTTGCCTCGTCCCAAGTGCCGGATTTTTGCACGGGTTGCGTCCATGTTGGTATAGCATCTACCACATCTCCTTCTGGCGTCGGATATGTTGCGACAGAATTCCGTGGATCATCTCTGCGTGACGATGGGGGGGCGGTCTTGGCCTTTACCCTTGCCTTCTTGGGAGTGGAGGGGGGTGAGGACGCGGCAGGGCTTTTAGCACGGCGCTTTGTGTGCGACAGATCAGATGACTGCGATGTCGGAGAAGTTGTACGTGGTGCGCGCCACCCCGTAGCTACAGTTGGTGCGGTGCTCTCTGCGCTCATCCTGGGTGGAGCCGAGGGTGTGCCAGATCTCAAGGGGTCCCTGGCGGTCTGGGGGTAGGTTGCATACTTTAGTGTGTTGTCATCCAGCATCGCATTTGTAGGCGTTTGACTACGGCTAGAGGAAAACGGAGCAAGTGGATGGATGGCCGCAGAAGCGTTGAAGCCCGAGTGGACAGTGTCGTCAGCGTCTGGTTCTCGGTCGGCACTAGCATATGCATCGTAGAATGACTCCGTGTCGGTGTCGGGATCGGCTTCGATGTCGGTCAAGGGGGTCTCGTCGAGGACCATACTTACATCCTTTGTCCGCTCATCGTCGAGGTAGAGACTTTCACGTGTGCCGGTACCAACACTCTCTGACCTCTTTCGTTGACGGGTGGAATCCATCGGACCGCCAGAGAAGTTGCGTGGCTGCGCGCGAATAGTATTTCGAAGGTTGTGACCGTAGTTGGCAATCTGCAGCATCTCCACATGTTTAGCCACTCGGAGCTCGCCGACACCACCGTTTCTATGTACGTCGCCTCTATACCAGTGCTCGAACGGACGCTCCTCGGAGTCGTTGGAAGGTCTGGAGTCGATAGGAATGGGTTCCTGGGTTCTGGAACGTATTGAAGAGGTAATCGAAGGGGTCGCGAAGGGTGCGGGTTCGTTGATGATGGTAGAAGCTTGATGCCGTATAGAAGCCATAGGGGGAGTTGTTGGTTGAAGTGGATCGCTTGGCCTGACGACCCAGTGATCTTGGGTGGTGTCGGGGGTAGGAGGATACGGGCGATGACTGGTACCGTTGCGACTCTCTGCTCTCTGAGCGATGCTGTGAGCATGGCTGGAGTTGCTTGTTGTCCTGGTGCGGGCGGCAATCGGTATGCGAGTTGGTTTTACGTCTGAGGTGCGGGGAGAAGTAGGCCGTGAGGAGTCTGGGGTAGGAAGGGTGTTGTTGGCGAAGCCATTCGGGGAAGGAGGTTGGGAGTGAGTACGGGCACGTTTCGGGGGAGCAGGGGAAGAAGAGGACGCGCCGTTGACGCGGGTATTGGACGAGGAAGAGGGGTCATTTGTTGTCCTGGGGTACTGTAGACTAGGTCTGGGTATCGCACTGGATTTCCTTGGCTCTGGGATATGACGGGGAGTTTGAAGGACGTCGCGAGACGAGCGAGGCGAATGGGAAGGAGCGGAAGACCTCTGAGAGTCGTCTACGGAAGATACGGAGGCGATGGAAATGCGTTTGGCGAGTATTCGGCTTTCGTTTTCGAGTCCTGGCAAGGATCAGCGACTGAGCCAACGAGACAAGACGAGTGACATACTCTTACGCAGTGCTGGAACGATCGTCTCGTCCCACGTAGGTAGCGCTGACTGCGCCGTCGCCGTCAACGCCATCGACGAAAAAAAGTCGAGGTAGAATGTTGACGAAACTTGGACTTGGGGTCAGCCCCGCCCACAAATTATTTATTTATTTTTAGTGATATCTTCACTCTCCTTCTGCCATGTCGCGCATATTCCGCAGACCACCCAGAATACCACGTCCACTCCGCATCGACGGTCGTGGTCTCCCCATCCCCCACGTCGATATTACTCTACACGACACAGCGTCATGTCGTTTCCGCGAACACTATTACTCCACTCTCCAGGACAACCTTATGTACTTGTCCTACCTACACGAGTCCGGCACGCGCCCACCTCCACGCGAAGTCCGTCTTAGATTCGACCCCAACGACCCCTACTCCAAAAACCGCGTCAACACCCCCGTCGGCGGCGACCGCCTCGGAAAGAAACCCGCCCCCTCTTCCTCCACAGAAAACGTCGTCAAACTCGAGCGCATCGTCCTCCACACCATGCTCAAAGATGCCATCACCAACCGCAGCGTTCTCCTCAACGCCATCGCCTCTTTTAGAGCCATTTCGGGCGAGACAAACCAAGGCGGGGGTCGCCATTCCTCTGCCGGCGTGCAAATCGTCAAGGGAAAGAAATCCGTCAGCGGTTGGGTTCGCCCAGGCCTCCCGCTCGGCGTCAAGGTGGAGCTCAAGGGTCCACAAATGTACAACTTCATCGCCACTCTCTCAGAGTTTGTCTTGCCGCGCTTGCGCGAGTTCCCTGGCATCGTGTTGCCACCCTCCTCAAGCAACATGCAGACACCCAGCGGCGTCGCAGGCGTCGTCTCGTTTGGTCTTCCCCCGGAGGCACTCGGCCTGTTCCCCCAGATCGAGGTCAACCTCGAGGCTTACCCAAAAGTTCATGGGATGCACATACACTTCATCACCAATGCTGAAGGGCAGGGTGCCCAAAACAAAGCGAGAGCGCTTGTCTCGGGTTTCCAGATCCCATTCTCTCGCAAGTAGACGTCTCCGTTGTCACGTTCATTCCATTCCATTTACTACCCGATATTAATCATTAGTCAAAAAGTCCTCTACTGTAGATGCGAAATGAGAGTGCTGCGCTACTGTGAACGTGGTTCAATACCTAAAGCTGTCGATGATATAACGAATGAAGTGGAAAGCAAGCCCAAGCATGATCAAACGTACATGTTATGTTCTGCGGACCTTTCAGCGACGAGCGGTAGCCCGTCCGGGCTGCCATGTGATGTCACCCAGTCGATGTCTGGACGAGTGTGATCGCTCGATCCCAAGCCGCATCGAGGCACCGACACCACCTCCCAGCGGAGAGCCCGACGAACCCACCAACGCCGACGTCTCAGAGGCAGTCCTCCGCGCCTTCTTAGGTGCAATGATCGAGCTGTTCTTGGGCGTATCCGATCCTTTCAACCCAGACTTGCTCGGCGCCGGCTTCAGCGCAGGCGCAAGAGCAGGCAATATTTCCCTAGCCAGCTCCCGAACTAGGACAGCGCCGTCCTCCTTGCTCAACTTGGTCACGATCTCGTGCAGTCCGTACCTCTCCACCAAGATCGCGCGGTTCGGATGGACATCGCAGACGGTCCTCAGGATACGCAACAGGTTGAGTCGGACAACAGCACGACTGTGCGACAGTCTGTCGATGATACGTTTGAAAAAGGACGACTTGGCCAGCCCGATCGTGAGTGGGTTGGAGATGCGGCAAATCTTGAGAAGCGGGTCGAGCAGGTTCTCAAACGAGTTGGCCTTGGCGGAGACGAAACACTTGAGCAGCACCTCAAGCGATTCCGGTTTGAGCAGCTGGTCCTCGATTTTGGCGGTTTCATCTTGTAGCCTGTAGACGTCATCAATGGTTGCCCAGGTGACCCACGGAACAAACTGACCATGACAGGATAGCTTCCAGTGCACTGACTTGGAAGTAAGGGTCTTCCAAAAGTTTCAGGTACAGGCTAAGACCGTTGTGTTGCCAAAGTAGGTTCCGACAGCTCTTTCCTGCGCTTGCTAGATCACAAAGGATAGGAAGGGCAAATTGTTTCAAGGGCGAGCTGGTCTCGATGACACGCTTCAGGCACGGAATGATGCCGGCTTGAGCAGCCTCTTCTTGCCGTGACTTGTTCAATCGACAGAGGCTGTAGCAAGTTTGGAAGATGTGGTTGGATACTTCCTGGGAGCGCAGAATAAGTAGGAAACCTTCACGTCATAACAGCACATACCGTACTATGTGGACCAGCTCGGTCCTCATCCAAAAGTTTGATGAGAATCTCGATGGCATTGGCGTTCTGAAGCACTTCAAGTAGGTTGGGGTTCATCGAGAGGTGCTTCACTGCTTTGAGCATCTGAACAAGACAATCTCCCTCCAATAACTCGCAAGCGCGCATTAACCCTACAAATTACAAATCACATTTCAGCTTCCCATAGGACCAAACGGTTAGAGCTTACGGCGGATGATCTTCCTTGTCCCCATTGCATTTCGCACGTGTATATCGCTCTGGGTCACCTGTGAAAACACCAACAGAATTTGTATAATCTTGTGCTTCATCTCAACGGCGGTCTCGCTCTGGTTGCCCATCACGTTCAACAGAGCCGACGACAGGGGATCGAGCAGCCCCTCCCTGATAAACATACGGCAGAAATCGTTCTTGGTCGTCGGACTTTGGAGTTCAAAGACGCTTCCGATACCGGCGAGAGCGTCTACGACAAGCTCGCTCTGCTCCGTGTAGTCTTCGTCAAGGAGGTCGACCAGGACTTTGAGCCCACGACATCTGTAAATAGTGAAATCAATAATCGACAAAATATAATATGGCAGATATACTTACGAAATGAACATTTGAAGGGTCAATGCCGATGTGTGGCAGAGCAACCGGATGAAATTCGACGCCTCTGTCCTGCACTCTGAGGGATACCTCTTCGATGTGAAACCTATCCATCGTAAGCTGGGCACATCAAAAGGACGATTGAAAAATTTACCCATCATCACAGGAATTCCACCAATGAGGCAAAAACTCTCCAAGACACCAAGGTCGCTTGTGACGAGCTACCAAAACGCAGGTCAGCTGGGGACGGTCTCCTGACGTGATTGTCGTACCAGATTGATTATTTGAAGTAGCTTCATCAACACATCCCGAGAACATTTGCCTTCCAACACTTCCAGAATTGCCAGCATACCATGAGAAGAGACGAGCTGGAACAACATTTCTGGGTTCTCCGTTATGATGATGATCTGCGAATTGAGTCGGTCAGCCAGAGTGTATCATTTGCATACATTTACCACTTACCAGTTGATCGCAAGCATCCCGAAGCTGGAAGTCGGGCGCTGAGGGTGTGAGCTCATCAATCAATTGAGTTACCATACTACACAAGCGAGCCTGTTTGTCTCGTTGCAAATTGGTCTCGAGATCATCTTCTGCGAAGCCTTCGTCGATCTGAAATGGATGGTAAGATGGAGAAGTCACGGCGCAGCGGTATGTCATACCTCGGCAAAAGGATCGTCGTCGTCGTCATCATCCCCTAGCTAATGCATGGTCAATGAACTTGGCAAATTATGCAAGGGTCGTGCGCCTCACCCAAGACTTATTAGAGTGTCGAGTGTTGAGCTGGAGAGTTTGTATAGGCTGTTCGAGGGCTAATATAACCGTCAGCGTACTCGATAACCATGAGAAAAAAAAGCTTACTGGCGCCGTTGACTTTGCCGAACACGTCGTCATAGTCCTCCTCGTCTTCTTCCGCATACTTGTGGAACTCATGTGAGCTTGCGACTCGCCTGGCTTCCGAACGTCCAAAGGACCCAGAGCTACTCGAACCAGAGCCAACAAAAGATGACGACCGCGAGTGTGAGCGCATTGAACCAGGTGGCGGACCATTTGAACCCGCAGAAGGACTCAGAGAGGGACGGGAGGGCTTGCGTGAAAGGCTGGGAAGCGGTGCAGACATTGGACCGGGAGAGTTGGGTGCGATGCCGAGGGTTTTGATGTCATCTGGATGGAATAGACCACGGCGCACAGAATTCTTCATCTACAGTTGAAATGATGTCACACTTGTAGCGGGCCAGTAAAGGCACTTTGAACTAACCTTGAAATCTGCAACCTTTTCCTGCAAGATGATGTCATCTTCCTCTGAAGCAAGGTCTGAATAATCCTCCACAATTGGAACGATATCTGCTGCGGGAGCTTTCGCGAGTGGGATCGTGCCTGGACCGGCTGGACTACGATTTGGACGTATTGTCTGAGCGTTATCGTCAACCTCTGGTTTATCGTCTTCCATGGCCGACTTGTCCAAGGCTACATGTAGACAGTTTGGTGAGCAGTCAAGAAAAGACAGAAGATGGATCGAGTACCTTGCAACTTCGAGAACGACGGGCCATCCTCAAAATCGTCGTCCCAATTGTCGGTTTGCTCTTCAGGTTGCTGAAGGACGAATGCCAGGGGTTCCCGAATTTTCTCCACCAAACCAACAGGCACCGACGGTTTGCCCTGGGCAGGCTGTGGTGCTTTGAGAGCCATCGGTGCTGCCATCGATTGTTGCAGCCCAAGTACAGAGTGTTGGAATAAGTTAACGCTGGCTTTATTGTGTAAGGGACGTGTAGGCGACGGAGGAGGGCCATCAGAAGCACCGGCACGACCACCATGCTTCGACGGACGTGTTGGGGCTAGATATCATCGAGTTATCGTTATCTCGGTTGCATATTAGATGGAGGAAATTTTACATTTCAGAGCCTCGTTCCATTCCTGCACCTTGAGAACAGCTTCATCGTAGTTATAATTACTCAAAGGTCGGTTTTGTGTGCCAGATGACGCTTGAAGATTGTTACTTCCTCGGTTTCCATCCTTCCCGTTGGATAGATCCATTTGCTTCTTCGCCGCTACCATCCACGGGTGTCGCAGGAGCTTCTTCGCTGATATCCGTAGATTACTATCCTTCTGGAAACAGTGGAGAAGGAAGTCCTTCACTATAGGAGAGGCACCTTCTGGAATCGGAGGACAATCGTCTTGTACAATCCTGAAAAGTGCTGGCATAGGATCCAGGAAATGGTACGGCGGTTTACCTTCCAGAAGCTCAATGACCACGCAACCAACACTCCTAAAGAAAGGACATGAGGAGACAAGAGACGCGTGGACATTTCAACGTACCAAATGTCGGAGGCCGTAGTTGCACCGGATTGTTCGATAACCTCTGGGGCCACTTATGACAACATAATGTTAAAGCGATGTGAACGAGAAGAAGGCATTACCTACTCCAGTACGGACTGCCAACCACAGCGTCGTCGCTAACTGCACCGGTCGTGGTGGAGCTGGCAACTCCAAAATCTGCGAGCTTGACACAACCGTCTTTATTCGTTAATATGTTGGCGCCCTTGATATCCCGATGGATCACGCCCTGGTCATGGAGGTATACAAGGCCTTCGAGTACTTGACGGATATAAACTGCGACTAGATTCTCGGGGAATTTGCCAAATCGTTTGCATATATTGTGTAAGGATCCATTTTCGCAGAACCTACCCAGAAGTGAATAAAAGAGCGAATGGATACGTAGGAAACGTACTCGAGGATGATATACAAGTACTCTCGCGTCTTGACGAATCCTTTATATTTGACGATATTGGAATGCTGGATTCCATCAGCTACGAGGTGGCACGGGTGCAAAAGGAAGGCACCGTACGTTGAGATTCTTGAGCAAGTCGATCTCCGACTATAGGAAGAGATGAGAAAAAGAGCAGAAGCCACCATCCAATGGAGAAGAGGTACCATGATCTGCCCGAGTTCGCCTTTGGGTATGTTACTTAGTTGTATTTCCTTGACTGCGACGGTTTCCCCAGTGGCCCAATTAAGTGCACCTACATTCACGATGGAAACGATCTATCTATCCTTGTTTGTTGTGCAAGAGAAAGCACTCACGGTATACCTGACCGAACGCGCCTTTGCCAAGGGAGTCCCCGAGTTGCTGTGAGGGTGGACATCAACGACGCGCCCTGCGGTGAATACGAGTGAGGACTGACATAGTCATTGAGCAGTCTTGAAGCACCGGAGTTCTTTCCGGGGCTGATAGCGTGTGATGGGGATGTTGCCATGGCTGGCCAGGAGGATGTGAGGCTGACACGAGGCAGGGGTCGACTTTAGAAGCTTGACTGGAGAGAAGAAAGAAGTAAAAGGACGGGGAATGCGTCGAGGTCGCGTCCTGCGCTGACGAGGAGTCAAAACACTCACCCGGACCCATTTGGAACACTCCCTAGTAGGAGTCCCTACAACCCCGCCCACGTGATCGTGCTGGTCTCGAATCACACTGGCAGCAAAGTCGATTTAGCATCCTCTAACAATACACTACACTACATTAATCGAGAGATACTTGGACACAGGATCTTGGAAACCAGTACTACATGCCCTCAACGTCTTCTTCGACCCCGGGTCTTGACGTCTCCTCGCTCGCTGCCATATTCGAGTCCGCTGCCCCACGAGTCACCGTTGCCTCTGGCGTCAGGTCGACAGAATAAATAGTGCTAAGCCGTGCGCGCTCAGTGGGTGAAATGGGTTCGATTGGAAAAGTAATGCTGTCCCATGGAGATGTAGTGGACGCTCCGGTGTTTGCCCGTGAACGGGCCCCCGCCGTCCTGAACGACCCGGATCGCGCGCGCCTCGCAGTCGTCCAATTTCCAGAAACTATGATAATGGTGTCTTCCAAGGCCTGCTTCCTCAGATTGAGTGTAATCCGCGACACCATAGCCACCTGAAGTCGAATTGAATCGATATCTGGCGAGTCCGACTGTAACGAGAGCACATACCGTGAGCCTGAAAATACCAAGCAATAGTCACAACCAGAGTTTAGTGCAATTAGATGT
Source organism: Tylopilus felleus (assembly GCA_038091295.1). Classification (NCBI taxonomy): domain Eukaryota; kingdom Fungi; phylum Basidiomycota; class Agaricomycetes; order Boletales; family Boletaceae; genus Tylopilus; species Tylopilus felleus. The sequence continues at coordinate 59,505 of JBBPOE010000001.1, read as the reverse complement.
TATGCCGTCCACTCACAGTAATTCAAGCCTGTAGAAAGACAGACATGAACACTCGAGCTATCACCAGTCTTCAAAACATGTTACACTTACTGCGCCGCGATGTTCTTCATACCTGCTCCTGCACGGACAATCATGATTGTTAGAACAACGTTCACCATACAGATCACACTAAAAGTCATAATCGCATCAGCCACTGAGGTATCGAGTCAATGGAACTGTCCCCACCTGTAGTACAATATTCCGTCAGACAACAACGTTCGGACAAGGTGACCTCTCCTGCACTTTGTCTTGTACAGCGTTAGTGCAAAAATGCACGTATCGTAGAGGAGAGGTAGCCATGCAGAAGCCGAAGCAATCTTGCTTCTGGTCCGGAATCAGCCAAGAATGCATGCCTCGAGTGACTATTCAAGGGCACTTACAAGGAAGTTTTGAAGATCATCGTACATGCTGTGTGACAAGCCGTGAAGAAAGTAATTAGTTCTGCCGCTGCTATAAGGTGGCAGAGCCACCCACAATGCACACCCAGTGCGTGTGGTACCGCTGTGATCATATCAGAACGTGTTCGGGAAACGGTGGAAATAACTGACGTTCTCCGTTTGTGAGGAGCCAAGTATTGACTCCGAGCCATATGAGAAACAGTAGAATGATAGCCCATACTATTGTCCTTTCTCGGGTGTAAAGAGCGCGAATTCTTCAATATCCTGGCGTAAGAAAGCAGCAGTATATACATGACATTAACAATCTCACCGGAGAAACATTATGAACCCGGCTATTTGCGTGCCTATAACAGTCATCGCACCCTCATATCGTACAAAATGTTGGCAGCTACAACGCATGGTGAGTGCAAATTCCGCGGAAATGAATAAACATCGAACGTCTGCAATGATGGGCCGGTGAGTAAATATGTGACCGGGAAAGCCCGCGAGACTTACTTCGGGTCCCCACTCGGGAAGCATGAAAGCTAGTGGAGCTAGTTTCTCAGTCATGTCCAACATTCTGGATGTGCCTACCTCACCAACGAGATTCACAACGAACCCAAGTGGCGTAAGATACCTGTTCTGCTTCACCGATGAGATGCCCAACATATGTTACTTCGTTTCCCACTCACAAGTAAGAACAAGTACACCACTGCATCGTGGACAATGTCAAAAAATATATTCAGAAAATTGCTGTCTTCTTACAGAGTCCTTTGTCACGTTTCCATATGAGTTCAACCTGCAGGAACCCAGCTAACCTGAGAAATGGAACACGAGCCCTTTCTGAGGCCACATACCTCATCGTCAAGGGTTACAAGGTGATCCCAGATGAGTATTGTGAACCCAGAAAATGCCACCATCTTCCAATTTTAGTTCAAAGCATTAACTGGTAGTCGTACTACGTACGATTGTGGCATGCCTAAATGATGTCAAGGGATGTAAACTCCACCACAAGCGTGAAGGACTTTGGGGTATACGAACGTGTCACCGCCGTGATCTTCTTGAAATGGTGTCGAGGTTCCAGACATAGGCAACGAATAGACGAGGGGGGTGTTGTGTAGATGAGCACAGTGGGATGTACTAATAAGATGCGACCTGACTGCCTGCGCAGGCGCTGGACTCATATATGACGGAAATTCAAGGCCACAACAACCGCAGGCCCAACCGATCATGGCGCACCGTGGAGTAATTGCTGTGCTTGGGGCTGAGGCATGGCTACTGGCAGGTCCCGTCACGGTAACGACCACGAAAAGTAAGTGTGGGGGTGTGGGCACTTTAGTCAGGCACCAGCCAACGTTACCCACCGCCAAGTCGGCGCATCAGAACGTGCTGGGTCAAGATACAGACGGGCCGAGATATAATTAGATCGTACCCATCAAAATGAATAGATATTTAGAAATAATGACAAACTATAAATGCACAATGTCCATAACCATGTTCCGAAAGAAAGATGAAAGGCGACGACTTCACCATACAAGGCCATATATGTCAGTGCGCAAACTACCGAAGTATTTCCTATGGCAACAAGACCTGGGGAACAAGGGAAAATCAGTAACGCTACAAGAAGTATGCATCCACAACGGCTTACCGCTACAAGCACAAGGGCTACTACGAACGTGATGATGAGCATCAGACATGCAGCACGACGACCAGCCTTCCGTTGATGCTCTGATGCAGTAGTGAGCTCTTCAGCAGCACCCCGAGTATCAGCGGATATCGAATATACATTCGACTCGATGTTGTCTGGAATTTGAGCACGCTTGTCAGTAAGGCGAAAGAGAGTGCGTAGATTTTACACACCCAGCATGCCACCCTGTTGATTCACTAGCGTACCAAGGTCGCGGAATATTTCCGCCAGTTCGTGAATGCCCGTCTCAATCTCCTGAATCTCGACTTCTCGCTCGCGAATCAACGACTCTTGGTAAGCAAGTTCGTGGGGGGATAGCTGTGATTGAAGGAGCTGTACTTGTTGTTGCTGTGGGGTGGGGTGGGTTTCGCTTGATGATGTCAGACGGGTAATATAGTCCGAGTGGAACCTCTTACGAAGGATGGGAGCGGTCATCTTCTACCGCAAGCCTCACGCTCTCTACCACTGTCCGCTGTCGCTCTACGCTAAGCTGTTGTGCTCGCTGGAATGCCACGAGGGACAACTGAAGATCATGGGAAGTTTTCTGTAGCGAAGTCTTCTGATGGGACTGAAGGATATGAACTGAGTCTAGATGCGGAAATAGTAGTTAGACATTGACCTACATTTGCGGCTGGTATAGAAGAGAGCTTCTTCAAGTCCTCCGACCCACGCTTAGCCATAGCTCTTGTCGTTTCCGTGAGGTCATGGCTGGCGCGCTATTACTTAGAACTAGGTGGAGACAGCACGAAATTGACGTACAGTTGTTTACGAAGGGAAGGTGAATCCCTGGTAGTCCCAAGTTGGTCCACTAGTTTCAAAATTCCCTGAACATTGCTATTGATCTTGAACACCTGGAGGGACAACGAGGACTGCAAGGACGAAAACGTGGAATCTTCTCGCGACTGGGAGGCAATGCCACTCGGCTGAACTGGGCGAGACTGGCCCGTCTCAATGTCTTGAAAGCTCATGATGAAGGACGTCGGCGAGAACTGGCTAGTAGTAGCAACTCGCAGCAACTCCGTAAATGACGGTCATGTGACTCGAGTTGACTAGGTTTGCCAAATTCAACTTGCTCAACTCAACCTGAGACTCGGAGTCTCACTTTGAGATCTGAATACTTGCTGACCTCTTCCATTCCTACCTTGAGGCTCTACGCATTCAGGCCGAGTGGCATCTTCTCACTCACGATGCACTGTCTGTACTTCTTGATTCGGATCCCACTACATATTATAGTGCAATCTCATCGGTGCGAGTATCTGAGTACACAATGCAGCGATCATGTTGACTCTCTTGGAATATTCTCTAGCGCGTACGCTTGGACTGTTGCTATCCTTATTGGTGAGTGGACTGTTTTACAGTGTGAATATTGCGCGCGCGAGGCCTCTCACCCTCTTAGTACGCGGTCGTGTCTCGTTCGCATTCACGTCTTCCATGGGCCAATTATCATCGAAAGTGCGCATTCAACAGCAAGAATGACCTTAATTCCTTGATGCCCAATCATTTGATGACGCATGGACCATTACTGTTTGGACTGTAACGCCGAACTACGCTGGATCCCTGATTGAATCGGGAACAAATGGCCCTCCTTCCCAGTCACTTCTATCGCAATATCGAAAACAGTGTGGTGTGTGACCTGCATCTGACCCGCCAATGTACATTTGATGCTACACCGATTCCAGCCAGCTACTCCAGTTCTCAAGCACTGGTGACGGATATTATATCCGCATTCTAGTGCAGATGTGCATTCGCAAGTTATCGGGAGATCTGGTCGCTTACTGAATCACATCTTCAATCGTTCAATAGACTTGTCTGGCTTTGGTACTGTTGCATCCTGCACACTACCTGGCCTGTGGGGCCCCAGTCGATATCCTTTCGGGTAGTCCCAGTCATTACGATTGTGAAAGGGTGCTACCTTCACGATCACACCTTGGAAACCAATAAGGAGCACACCATGCATTTGGTCAAGTTTCCTACGCTGAACAGAACACTCAAGATCTGGCACTTTCTTGGCAACGGATCTACATAGGTCGTCTATGGAAGGACTTGGATACCATCGCACGCACATAGATGGGCTCGGCAGCTTTATACAACCGGCAGCTTTTGACCCTTTCGACAATGCAGGGGCGGTGTATGGAAGGCGATTTTCGGGTCCCATATAATTGACAAATCCAAGTGCGTTTTTGAGATGTTTGACATGTTTTGTCGCTCAACGTTTTGGGGAAAATTTGCTCGCATGACAGTGGAGGATAATCGAAACATCCGAAACAGAGTGCTTCATTTGTATCCATGTATCCGTTTCGGAACAGCCCGCCCATACACATTGCAGCACAACTTGTTTATGTCGATACATTAGACATGAATTTAGGCATCAACAATGTTGGTCACCTTGCCTTCTCCTTGCTCAAAAGGTGTACTTATTCATGTCATCCTAGCTCTCATGCCCGTTCCGGTCCAAATGGGGATAGGATCCGCGCATATCCCATACGGGATTTCCGCCGATCGGTGTGATCGCATCCTTTCAGACGAAGTTTCAAACTGACTGACTGACCTCGTGCGCTATCCACGCGTTTCCGTGGTGGCATGCCTTTGTTTCTGGGATCCATAAAAGCGACCCGTTCCGTTCCCTCCCTCGTGGTACCATACCGCATTCCAGCGGCCTTCTTTGATGTTGAACACCAACTGTCCAGCTAGCTTGGACGGGACTCAGCAGTGCGATATGAAGTTTGCACGGTGGGTAGTATCTTTGGCTGCGTCGGTCATCCCTGATTAAACGCCCATCGCCTTCCGCTCCGCCGCAGATGCCTCCAAGATACCCAGGTAAGTATCCCAAAGTCGCATCTCCACGTATTTTTGAACTATTTTCCATAGACTCCCGAGTGGAAGAAAGCTTACATGTAATGGATTTACTGTCCTCTGGTCTGAATGCTTATGATCTTAACGCCTTTCATACCTTGGGATATGCTTTCTGTCCAACAGAGACTATTACGGGCTCAAAATCCAGCTAGGAGTTATGCGAGCACAAAATTTGCAGCAAATCGATACGTCGAGTTCCTTTAGAAATACAAACGCCGATTATTCCGCTCCAAACATCGAGGTGGATGACGATGATTCCGACGGTGAGAACACGGCAAATCCTTGGGTTTTGGATCCTGACACTACGGCGCTTCCAGACCCGGCTAGCCATGGGGGTGACTCAATGCGGTGGAGAGCGGGTAACCAGGAAATAAGTAAGCTACAATGTACTGACAACAGTCAGCCGCAAAAACTCACAAATATCACAGTACCTTCATTCAGTTTGGCCATGGCCAGTCTGCCTCGTATGACCAGAAGAGCAATGCACGGACCTCAACAAACACCGCCGCCCTCGAGAGCTCGTCGTTCACCAGTTTTGCCCCGTTTCGAGAATCCGGGTATCTATTTTCTGTTTCTGTGAAGGTCTCACCATAAAACCCCGGTTGCAACAGGATCCCCCACACCACCACCTCTGCGAACGCTTCTCTCCAACCTGCCCGCCACCCATGCCAAGTTTTTCGACATGCTTGATGCTGAACTAAACAAAGTAGTAACGTTTTACGCAGAGAGAGAAAAGGAGATGCATGAACGTTCCAAAATGCTCAAGAAGCAGCTCAACGAACTTGCAATACACCGCCAAAAGTTCTACGTCAGTTTCCTTGCCTACAGATGGATGCATTTTGCACTAAACTCCAACCCGTTAGGAATTATCCACGCACTCGAAGAGGCAAAGTTGGTTCAAAAGAGCATATCTTTCTGTCCTGCCTACACTTTCGCCACTGACCAAGTGGTTTCGAAGCTTCAGCCCGAAACCTGAAGATCCTTGCCAAATCGGCAGGAACAAATTTTTGGTTTCCGAATATGGGCGTAGTGGTGAATATCATTCTGCGAGAGTGCTTTGCTTTTGACTGACAAATATTAGGGCGTTTTGGTTTCGTTGATCCAAGCAACTTAGGGATGCGAGCACCTGATCGCAGTCGTTGTAGTGGTGATCATTCTGGACCTAGGAGACGGGACGCAGTCAAAAAGGGCCCTGGTAACGCATACTTTCCATGGGCGCTGAATGACTCTGCTAGGATGCCACCAGGTCGCTCGGATAACCGTTCGAGCGTACCATTTGGTAGTGTGGTGTCTTCCCATGATCCCCATGCATATAAGTACGCGAAAAGGCGACTCCGAAAGGCTGTCGCTGAACATTACCGGTGCGTTGCAGCAGTGACCTTCTTTTTATTAGCCACGGGTCTTTCTGCAGCCGTTTGATTTTTTTTAGTGTGAACACAATGTTGATGACATGCATTTATAGCGGTCTCGAGGTCTTAAACAATTACAGGGTGGGCCTTTCTTTGTACCTACAGTCAAGTGTTGCACGTTGACCTCGAGGCTTCATTCAAACTCTCTCGACTGGGCTTGTGATGAACGTTGGACTATCATCCGTGCTATGCCATGCCATGATCCCCTTACATTTCGCAACAAGATTCTTAACTTGGCTGGCTTTCGCAAAATATTGAGAAAGTATGGGAAGATTACCAAGACTTTTGTTCTGGACGCCTACATGAAGGAGAAAGTATGCAATTATACTGGTTCATAATATTGCAACACTCAAGCATTGAATTCGTGTAGGTAGAGCCTTCTGTCCTTGCTTCTGGTGCCGTGGTTAGCACTTTGCTCAAGGAAGTGGAACACCTTTTCGCGATGCGATTCGGTACGTTCAAGTTTTCTCCATGAGCGTTGTGAGATTTGCTGTCTTAAGTACATGCGCTTCGTATTTAGAACGTGGAAACAAAAAGAAAGCAAAAGACCACCTTCGAGTCGGACCATCATCCAAGAAGCAAGATTTTGGTTCACTCAGCTTTGGATTTTGGTTGGGCCTTGCGGTCCCTGCGATTGCTGCGGGTTGCTATCTGTGTAAGAACATCTTTCGAGACTTCTCGATGGTGTCATTCTGAATTTCAATTGATAGCTCTTCAGGAGTATACAAGAAAAACCCTTCCATCGTGGAATATCCTGCTTTTGCTCTACTCTGTATTCACCCTACCGATACTGATGGCGCTGCTCGTTGGCTTTAATATCGTCGTATGGGCTCGTAATGGGATCAACTATGTCTTTATCTTCAGTGCGTTGTTACCACCATGCCTTGTTTGTTCTCTGACGATCTGTATAGAGCTGGACCCAAGATTAAGGCATGATCATCAAGATTACTTTGAAGTATGTGTTACATGGCTACCCGATATGATGTAGTTTTGAGCAGTCTCGAAAGCTCCCTTCTTTCCTCCTGTGCACACTCGCTTATGGGTTTTGGTTCTCTATGGCCCAACTTGGTCCTCCAATGCTGTGGCCTTTGCTCTGGGTTGTTATCACCCTCGCAACTATGTTTAATCCATTGCAGGCAAGTCCTTCAGTCACTTGTTGTACTCCTTATCCAACCATGTCTGGACATACAGAGTGTCATGTGGGGGGACACTCGTTGGTGGACGATCAAGAAAGTAGCTAAGCTTTTTGTCAGTGGAATGTGGAACGTCGAGGTTGGTTACCAAGCATTAACGTCACGAAGCACCCTTGGAATCTAATGATATTACAGTTCGTAGATCTCTGGCTCGGGTATGATCCACGACGTTCGCGTTACTCAGACTTTCTCACCCCGTTACTCCCAGCGATCAATGTTGCAGTCTCGTGTATACATTTTCCAACCTCTACTCCTTTGGCTGCTTTTATAGCAGTGCGAACCTCCACTTCCTAGCTTACGACCAGCAAGCGCAAGAAGTATGGTCGAAGTGTGGTATAGTTCCGAATTGGGGATTTTTTTATCTTCTCGGCATGTTGCCTTTCTTAGCACGTTTCGTGCAGAGCCTCAGGCGATACCGGGACTCGAAGATGTACAGCCAGCTTCTCAACGTGAGGCATTTACATGTTCTCCATTTATTCTACGCTCATCATCATGTGTAAATAGGCTGGGAAGTATGCGGTGGGTCTGATACATTTATTCTTCTACTACTACTGGAGGCACCACGGTATGTCCGAGTCTTTCGATGGTCAACACGCAGTTAACGTCATCCACCAGAGGCTCCCCGTGGGGGTAAAAGCTACGTCCTCTTTTGTGTTGCGTCGGTCTTCGATTCATTGTACGGGTTTGCTTGGGTAAGTTCCTCCACCTCTGTGTCTTTGACTGCTATGACATATTTTTGTCTCAGGACGTCGCAGTAGACTGGTCGATGTGTCAACCATATGCTCGTTATCCACTCCTTAGGCGAGAGCTTATCTACGAATCACATTTAATAGTGCGTTTCCTTGGCCTGATTTCTCCAATGTGACTGACATTGTTATAGTGGTACTACTTCGCTTTGGTACGATCGTCCCTCTTAGATCTGTTCTAATATTCTAACTTCCCCTTGACAGGTATCCGACATGTGCATTCGTTTCATTTGGCTGCTTTACATATTCTTCGAGTCGTTAAGCCTCGAACTACGCCTGTTCATTGTTGCCTTCTTAGAGGTGTTACGGAGGGTGCAGTGGAGCTTTTGTATGACTTTTTCCCCCTTGCCTTCGCGATCACGACTGAAGTGTTTCGTGGTTCCAGATCGAGTTGAGAACAAGCACGTTCACAATGCAGAGGAATACCGCATCATACGCGAGCTGTCCATGCCGTACATGTTTGACGCAAGCCCCGGCGAGGAGGAGTCGCACATCGCGCGCTTACAATTGAAGAAACGATTGGCTCGTTTGAGCTGAGAGGAGAATCTGAATAGAAAAACAAGCTGAATTCAGCCAAGTATATCCATAGTGAAAACAATAGGTCTATCTAGATGTCGGTCTGTTCAGACACCATGACCAACGATCATGATGCTCTCCAAATACATATGTCTGGAGCTGGCAGGAGTGAGAGGAGCAGCCGGTCGACATCTCAATTGTTCACCCAACGAATAATCATTGGACGATTCAGTGATTACCCATATTGTGATGCCGGGGAAGCCCGTAGGAAGCAGAATTTGCTGGTCCTGTCTCAAATTGACAGCGCTCAATCACTGCCCAGCAACTGTCGAGTCGATGCTTTACCGTGAAATTGACCCATACTCAGGTTCATCATAGTATTCCGCCCCCTGAATGCGGCGGTACTTCAAGTCGCAAAGTGGCACTGGTGATGTCTTGATGGTTTCCAGGCATTAGGGCCATCAATGAGTGCCGCAGGCTGTGGACTGCGAGTTGCCCGAGTGACACTAGCCTGAGCTACGCGGTCATTGGCTGTGTCAGCCGCTCCCATGCCTCAAGGCATCATTTCTCAAATGCATAAATACTACCAACTGTCCAGTCCCACTTCAATAGCCTTCGCTCGGTTCACAGGTACTGGCTAGTGAGTCTGTCCATCTACTCCTGGACAGTATTGACATGCTTACGATCTGCTCTCTATTAGCCTTTCCTTACTCTTCCACTAGCATCGACTCCCCGTCGAGGGCCGGATAAGATCCATTTCTTGATCAACATCACTTTACCGGGCGGTACTCTCCGTTAGCTTTCGTACCCGCTACTGTCATCGCTGTCATGTCCGTTCCTGCAACCACTTCGTGAGTAATTGGGCAGACGAACACACCATAATTTATTTCCTGACGTCTTGGCAGTGACGGAGCTGAGCTCCAGAGGTGGAATCCAAGAAAGAGATCCTCGATTAGGAAATCGTGGGTCCCACCGCCGATTCCTCCCATCCCGACTGGCTGGCAGAGGCACACCTGTACTGCTACACCAGTGAAGAGGGAGTGGCCTAGTCCCCCACCGATCCCCCCGTGTTGGTTGTCCCAGGGCTGGGAATGGGACGTAAGAAGGGAGTGGACACCCCCTCCGATACCTGCTTGTTGGCTGTCCCGAAATTGCCCGAGGGACGTCGGCGTAGATCAGCTGACTCAGTCTTCGGCTGATGTGAGTGGTCGGAGCTCGTGAGTCCCATTTGACTGAGACGCGTTTGAGGTGCAGCATCATTGACGGTTGCCTTGTATGCAGGTTCTCCACACAAAAAGTGCCAGACCAGCGAGAAAGTAATACGAATTCGCCGAAAGTGAAGAGCACATGATCGAATTCCCCCGACGATCTATACGTACCCACCAATCGCTCCTGCTGGTGGTCGTAAGGCTGCAAAAGTGGAATAGGTCTTAATTCAATGATATGCTCACCGGGCGGCATAAGCAGGCTAATCAAGAAGCGGTACCTGTTCCTGCTGCACAAAACATGCGTCGGAATGAACCGCCTGTCGCTTCACTGACTTGATTGCAAGCGCGGACTGGAAGCATGCAACCTACCATGTGGGTTAAACTGCTCCCGATACGCCAGAGTGCAGTTTTCGTAGTCGCATGACTGTGCAATTTATAATCGGCACTTTGGCCTTGGATACCCCCGAGGTCGAACGCTCGTTGATATGGTCGGGATCTAATCCACTCAAAGCGAGTCAAAGAATTGAATCAGCACATGTATGGCGAGGAAAACAATATGTGGTGACTTTGAGGTGGAATGAGTGGCATGATGTAGATTGTACTAGTCCAGGTTGATGAATTCAAGTCGGAAGTTATACCGACTGACCCAGCCAGCCTGAGCTCATGAACTTGTCGCACTGTGCCAGTGGCAGAGCCATGATTCTGGCAAGAGTATCATCTGAGCAAGACCACGGACGAGTACTAGTAGACGTTATGTAAGGAAGGTTTTTCTCCCCAAACGCCGACGTCGATTCACAAATGTCCTTGCCAATTTCTGCGGCGGTCACCCACAATGCTCGATGTGCGCGTTCATTGCTCAACGTCCTTCACAAGTCACTCCAAAAAGAACACACTAAAACTTCTTCACCGGACCCGATCCTGCTTTTCGTTCTCGCCCCTTCGTCGACAAGTCCCCCAGAGGTTCTGTCTGACATTACATCCACCCTCACACAGTTCTATCCCGCGCATGTTGGCTGCATATCCGCAACTCTACCTTGCCAGTACTTCAATTCGAGCATACGTGGTAGTCACGGACCCCATTCGTGCTCTCTCGCGTACGCCTTAGTAAATGGTGTGTCCTTCCGTTCCACGATCTTGGGTCGTGCACAAGCACAAGTTGGGAGGTGGCATGCTGCCCGACAGAGAACTGAGTATGCAAATGGAGCAATGCGAGTTAATGTGGAAGACCAAATGCGAATTATAAGTGATTTTTCTGACTCTGATGGTAAGGTTCACTGGGAAGACGTTTGGGATCGCACCGCAAACTCGGTAACATCGTCACCAAACCACGGAAACAGGCAAGGCTCAGAGTCGTTACCCGATGCTTTGAAACATCTCGAGTATGTCTTTTCCGTCTTCACAACATTCCTTTGCAAATGCTATGTCCGTCAGCCCATCGGCCATACATAATATCCTCTATTTCTCTGACATGGCGCCGGAAGGACTTGCAAGCGCGCTAGATGGTGCATTCCCACAAGCGAACAAGGTCTGTAATATCACAACAGTTGTTTCAACCCATTTTCCGTCTTATGTAAATTCTGCAACGGCGAATAGCTCTCTCTCATTGCCTCGTCTACCCCCTTCATTACCGGTCGTCCAGTCACGCTCTTCCATAACGGGTCGATTTATTCTAATGGGGCTGTCGGAATTGTGTTCGACCCTTCATCCTCGTTGTCTCCACCGGTGGTCGAGCTTTCTTTCCCTCCACTTGTTGCTCTAAGCACTAACCTGAACGTGACGAGGTAACTAGTAACTCTTCCCATCTAAGACTTGTCTAATAATTTTGCGTGGATCATTCGCGTCATCTTCGCCATCAGCTGTGAGGGGAATCTGATTCTATCACTAGATTCGAAAAACCCCACTCAGTTACTGCTCAGCGCTATCCAGAAGCACGGCCTTACCTCCTCGCATGCAACATGGGTAGCCAAAGAGGATGAGTTTTATGTCGGTGTCCTAGATTCTGCAACCCAGCAAGTACGTGGTGCCTATTTCTGTTTTATATCCTCTTCTATCACCGGATAGCTAACGTGTTCTATTTACAACATTCACTATTGGACCATCTAGCTTTCTCAGCTCCATCGCATCAATGCAGGTGATCCGTCGCGTGGAACTATCGCTCTCGACGCATTTTCAGCGCCAAGAGAAGGTTCTATCGTCCGCGTGAGTTGCTCGGTTTAATGGCAACATCATCATTTGCTTACAACTTCGATGTCAGCTATATCATTTGCCCAGGGACCCTGTACCGGATGCTCAGAGATACAGTCCCGACACGACTTCCAACAGCATCTCATTATTTGTTGCCCCAGAGATGACCCAGATGGCAAGCTCCGGGAACGACGAAGAAGCAGCAATTACTAACCACGCTGTTGTCTCGAACGCTTTTCTTGCAGCGTCCGAGAACGGTTTTACCCTCTCACGTGGCGCGCAAGGACTTTGGAAGTGTGTCGTTCCCGGCGGCCGTCAGGGATTTTCATGGAATCAGTTGAAATAAAGCGTTGGCCATACTACTTATCTGTACATACTGCCACTACCATTAGTTAGCACAGGTCACGTGATCGATTCGGAGAATAAAATCCGGGAAATACCGAATGACCGAGAACACCCGAGGTTTTGGTGGAAGGCAAAGAAGACGGACAGCTCACTTTACCTTTTTTCCCGAATGGTCTCTCGAACGTTGTCGGCGTCGCTGGGTCGTGCCCTTCGCAGCGCAGCTCGTCACCCTGTGAGTTGACACATCTTATTGAACAACCATCTCGAGGTCTCACAAACCACCCAGCGGCCCTTGCGGTCGTTCGCTACCGCTGTGAACATCCCGTCGCCCATCACCGAGACAACTACACTCCCGAACGGTCTTACTGTCGCGACAGAGTCCCACCCACATGCGCAGACAGCTACAGTTGGGGTTTGGATAGATGCAGGTTCTCGCGCAGAGACCGACAAAACAAATGGGACAGCGCACTTTTTGGAACATATGGCTTTCAAGGGAACAAGTCGCAGAAACCAACATGCGCTCGAGCTGGAAGTAGAAAATCTTGGTGCACACCTCAACGCGTACACCTCACGTGAACAAACCGTATACTACGCCAAGAGCTTCCGCAAGGACGTCCCAGTCGCGGTCGATATCATCAGTGACATACTGCAAAACTCTAAGCTTGAGAATGCTGCAGTAGAGCGCGAGCGAGACGTCATTCTCCGTGAGCAGCAGGAAGTTGACAAGCAACTTGAAGAAGTTGTTTTTGATCACCTCCATTCCGTCGCATTCCAAGGTATATACATTCACCCTTCCCCTTTGTGCTATTGCCAACATCCCGTAGCTCAACCTCTTGGTCGGACGATTCTCGGCCCCAAGGCAAACATCTTGTCCATCAAGCGTGACGACCTCGCGAATTACATCAAAACCAACTACACTTCTGATCGCATGGTCCTGGTCGGCGCAGGCGGTGTTGACCACCAGGAGCTCGTGAAACTCGCCGAAAAACATTTTTCTTCCCTCCCTGTCTCCCCTAACCCCATTCCTCTTGGTCGTCTTGCGCACCCTCGCACTGACTTCATTGGCTCGGAAGTTCGGATCCGTGACGACGACCTCCCGTGTGCTCATGTTGCTATTGCTGTCGAGGGCGTGGGTTGGAGTTCTCCCGACTATTTCCCCATGTTGGTAATGCAATCCATTATGGGTAACTGGGACCGTTCCTTGGGTGCATCCTCTCTGCTGTCTTCCCGGCTCTCCCATATCATCTCCTCCAACAACCTTGCCAACAGCTTCATGTCTTTCTCTACATCTTACTCGGATACCGGCCTTTGGGGCATCTACCTGGTGTCGGAGAACCTCATGAACCTCGACGATATGGCCCATTTCACACTAAAGGAATGGACGCGCATGTCTATGGCTCCTACCGATGTTGAGGTCGAGCGTGCTAAAAGTCAACTGAAAGCTGGCCTTCTTCTCGGCCTGGACGGAACCACCGCTATCGCAGAAGACATTGGTCGACAGCTGGTCACCACCGGTCGTCGTATGACACCTAAGCAGATTGAGAATGCAGTAGATGCTGTTACTCCTGATGAAATTAGGCGCGTTGCCCAGAAATACCTCTGGGACAAGGATGTACGTCTCCTCTCCGATGCTGCACCTTTTTGTGAGATGCGTATATTGATATGCTTTGCATAAGATCGCAATGGCTGCTCTTGGACCCATTGAGGGTCTCCTCGACTACAACCGCATGCGGGCAGATACGTCCTCAATGATATATTAGGGTATGGTGCTCCTTAAAGGCTACTCTTGCTTTTTCTTAGCGTTCCCTAAACAGTGGTTGCCGCAGGGTACAGTAACTAGACGATGTTATGTTCCTGTCATTCGTTCTGAACTAGACCACGGAATAAATGACCTATAATATCAAAGACACTTGCTGCTCACGTTCAGATGATCTCTTCGCGACTAGTGTAAATAAATGCCCCCTACCAGAGAGTGGGTAAAAGTAGCAAGCATTCTTGTCAACACTAGTACTAGAGTCAGTACATGCAAACGTACATACGAGTATAGATGACGAAACGAATAAGTCCGCAGACGGCTGCAGTACAATAACTTGGAAAAATGACAGCTAGTGAAATCTCGTTGAACCTAGGCCTCGCTCCCACCTCGTGAAGTCCCCTTTGGCCGGTATTTAACAATCCAAGGATGCCGAGAAGCCTCGGTCAAGGGAAGCCGTTCTTCTGGGTTATATTTCAGGAGCTAAGGGGCAGATTAGTATGCTGAGCTTAGATACACAGAAACGAGGGGCGGAGCCCACCTTGGAGATCAGGTCTCTTGCTTCAGGCGACACATGGCTAGGTATGCGAAGATCGACCTTTGCTATCCGTCGATATGTGGCTGCATCAAGGTAAGCCTTGAACCACATGACTAGGCGCAGAGATACCGACCGTTGACGCTGTTCCTGTCTTCAAAGGGTGGGTTCCCCACCATAAATTCATAGGTGAGCACTCCAAGTGCCCAGTAATCCACCTTTTCGTTGTGTTCTTTCCCCTCTACCATTTCAGGGGGGAGATAGTCCAATGTACCACACAGCGTCATTCTCCGGTTGCTTGGCGCATGCACGCTCCACCCGAAATCTCCGATCTTGAGCTCGCCATTGATACCCAGCAAGAGATTCTCCGGCTTGATATCTCTGTGTATAACATGCTTCGAGTGCAGATATTGTAATGCATCCGCCATTTGGTCAATATATCTCGAGCTGCGCTTCTCAGAGAAGCTCCCGTGTTTGCTCAGTTGCTTGTAAAGCTCGCCTTTGCCCGCAAATTCGATCATGAGAAAGATGCGCTTCTCGTCGTGGAAATAGCCATATAGACGCAGAACGTTTGGATGGCGGAGGTTCTGTTGAATTTCTATTTCTCGCCGGATTTGCTTCTCGACGCGAGACTGGACGATTTCGGACTTGTACAAGCACTTGAGCGCGACGATGTAGTGTGGTTCGACCTTGGTGCGGACCATGTATACGCGACCAAATTTGCCCTTTCCAAGAGGGCGGCCAATGTCGAACGAGTTCAAGTTCCATTCGCGAGTCGGTTGAGTTCTGTTGGGATGTCAGAATGGAGGAGAGTGGGATCACAGAGGGACATGCTTTGAGACACTCGAATCAAGTGCCAAGTCTTTGGCGGCTTCACCGTATACCTTTTCGCCTCTCTCCTCGTTGTCTTTCTCGAACCCACCGTCATACTTTCCGATATCGATCGTGGATGGCTTGGGGACGGGTTTAGTCGTTGACGGTGGCGCAGCGGTAATCTTCTCTGTGTTCGTCTGATTTCGGAGAGCAGATGGTTGGGCAGGCTTTGGGATGGGATTAGGTGCAGCGAATTTGGTGAGGAGTTTTGCAACGCTGGTCTGACTTGGGTACTTCGAGTGCGCTGGCCGAGGTGGTTGAGGATTGGCCGGCTTTTTAGAGGTGATTTCAAGCGCTGCGATTTGCTTCGTGACGGTTCCGATTGAAGCCATGTCTCTCGTGAACGTGTCGGTATTGTGGTGAAACTTGAAACGATTGAACAACAAATCTACGTACACGAAACACCAACTTCAACATGCGTCGCGGTCACGTGCATCCAGTACATCTAATGACCGTAAATGGTATCTAGCACTAGTGCTAATCATGAGCATCCCAGATGCTCAGAGATGGTATCCAGCGTCAATCCATCTCGGTGTCTCTTGGAACACACTTTGGAGCGTATGCGTTTTCGCTTGCTCAAGATCGAGGATGTGGTCCTGCGAAATCCGAGAGGACGTGTTGCCTCCTGGACCTTCATTTTATCGTCTTAGCGCAGGTGATCATACGAATTCTCAAAGTACCTACCGTACGAGCCATACTCAGCGTAAAAGGTTGTGCTGGGCACAGTATTCCTGTCGTGACACGCGTGCAGTTTATTTACAGCAGCTGCAAGGTGGAATGAACAACTCACTGTCCCCACGGAGTGAATCCCGTGGGATGAATACTGTCGTCCATATAGTTATGGAGGAAAACAGCAAGCGCATATCTGTTCCATGGGCGCCCTAAATAGCCATGAGCTCATTTTCCCTCGAGACAGCGTGGTCAGTTACCTAGGAAACAGCTCCCAGTTATGACAGTGGCCGGGTCTACGTCTGGTGACTGTGACAAATTACTCAGCAGATGCACTACGACAATACCTACAGGCTTACACGAATGATTCTCGAGTTGGAGATGTACACGCCCTGGGTCGTACCAGATAACCCTTGCCACGCTGTGATGCCACCTCCGCACCCGCGGTTTGCGAGGGTCACCGATTGGAACCAACTGCAAAAGATTAGTTATTGTAACCTGGGATTCAGTGCACAAAACCTACGCTCTTCCAAATCCAAAGAGGTCTAGCGAGAATTAACAGAAAATTAGAAACGGCATAGAAGGAGAAACTTACAGTCGGTTTGTCCGTATATGATGCTATCAACAGCATACGTGTTGGCGCTGTATCCTGTAAACCACGTGTCCTGGTAACTTGCAAACGTGCACCCATAGAATGATGCGTTGGCCAATGTGATCGAAGTTACGAGTGCTTGGGAGATTGAGTAATTGGCCTTCGAGAGAATCAATGAATAGCGTTTCTTGTTTCAACAAAGCGGACTGACTGCACGATTTTCAAAATCGATGTTGTAGGCTTTGAAATCAACGCTTCCAAAGGGGTGGCCATAGGAAGGTGCGACAGTCAATGTCGCAGTCTGCTCATCTGTCGGCTTGCTATTCTCGCCGACATAAAAGTTGTTCCAGATGTGCACGATGTTACGCTGGGAAGCATTTCCAGCTCGAATGGAGGCGGTGGCAGGATCCAGCTGACCCTGAGCAAGGCGTTAACCTGCGTAGTCATCATACATTGCAAACGAACTCACTAATAGTGTGAGAGGCGCACCACGTGTCACGTTAACCGTCTCGAAGTACTGTCCTTCACCGATAAGTATTACGCCCTTGTCTGTTTCCAGGCTATTGCACGTCGGTTCGCGTCCAGGGAATCTGGATAGCAGTGCTCACAGAGAATCGATGGCCTCCTGCACGCCACTGAAATTCGCACTGGGATCAGTAGCCGAAACATAGATAGTTCCATTTGGGCATCCCTGGAGGGGTGATTCTCCGGCAGGTTTCTGAAGCTGGCACGATATGTAAGTCGCAGAAAGGCTCAGAACAAACCGAAAAAAGACAGAAAGACAAAAGAATGTGAGCGGCAAACGATTCATGCCAGGCGGGTATGAGCAATGCTAGCGAAGATTCTGTGCGGGCCGACGGTCATGTATGGTGTATATATTCGACGAGGACCTCCGATAATCTACGAGGTGTAATCCGGTTGTGAGCGTTGTCTGTTTCATGTCTGCACATGAATCATACCCTATCGTCCCGCAGTGGACGTTGATAGTGAGGTGATACAGAACTGTCAATCGACCTGTTACAACCTCCTGCCTCTCTACATGGGAGCGACGGAAGCACTTGAATTCGCGATCGAGCCTCGTCCTAGTACGAGTCCACATTGCTTCGCGGGTCTTCGGATGTGCATGTAACGCGCTTGACGTTGGACGTTTAACAACCAATAAACTTTCGATTTACGCGTCGAGGTCGACTGGGTCCAGCCTGAGAAGGCAAGGGGGTAACTTGAAAGTCCGCTGACAAGGAGACATGGTGGGCCTGACAACGTCGAAAATGAGGCCGACACTACTGTTGCTTCGGCGACAAATCTTGGACCAGCACGGGTCTTGGGTGGAAGTTTCAAGTCGCCATTGTGTATGTAGTCGTGTCATGGCAAGGTTGCTTTCAACTCGACTGGGCGTCACCTGCCAACATATCTTTCTTCCGAAATGACTGCGTTTCCATCATATGCATGCTCCCGCATTGCTGCGGTGCTCACCGCCAAACAGTGTGACACGGCCTAGCCATGAAACTATAACAGATACGGCGTTCCCTTGGAACCGTGTCTCCTAGGACAGATGACGATCATAGTAGGCTGGGAAACATTTCGGCTTTTAGGCTGGACACCGATCCTTCGCTCAAGCGCTCAAGTTGCATGGCCAGACGATCCTCGAGGGAATTTCCAGTCGAATGCGTGAGTGGAACACGCCACACAAACTCTATGCATGCGTTGCTTGGACATCAAAAGATTGAGTGCGCGCACAATTCTCATGGTGAGCGTGGAGATAATAACCACCGGGCTGGATCCTGAATATTGAATGGCTGTTACTAGTAGTACTGTGTGAGTGATTGTACCCATTACCACCACCAACAAGGCCGCACAGGCATCTTAATGGGGCATGTAGTCACTGTGACCTTCAATACATATCAGAAAGTGGGGTCACGGAATCCCAGAGTCTGGGTTTGACACGGAGTCCGCAGCAGTTTTTATGCAGCATGTGTGCTTCCCGAGATACCAGAGAAATTACACCGTGACGGTATGTACATGTTAACGCACCCGCGTGACCGCTATTGAAGTCCTTATTCGCGAATCCCAGCCACTCTTCTGGCAGACCAGACCAAAAAGGCCAGGTAATAGACTCACTTCAAGTTCTGCCCAGGTTCTCTACCAGTGCGTGTAACTTGAAAAGCCGTCATGCCACACCGTATCCACGGATCCGGATCGTCGTGACGCTGGGCTGCTCGGAACTCTGGCGGGACTATTCAGGTCGACTTTTTCTTCGAGATTTCCGGGCGCACAATCACCGCTTCTCATCGGGTATCGATTTTGCAAAGTCTCGATCATGGTACTATCCTGAATTCGGCTGAACGCGCGGTCCTATTTTCTCCGTCCACATCCCCTCGAATCTTATACTGATCTCAGTCCACGGAATAATCAGTCTGAACCAGAATCGGTATTTCCGGATTCTTATAAAAGGTCACCGGGAATACCTGTCTCTTTGCACTTTCTAACAGCCTTCACCATCACCTCTGCTGGTCGTTCTGGACGTTGTCGATTTTCGGTTTCCAAGACTACTGGTAGTCTTCTGGACCCTCTTTACTACCACTCGACTTATCGGTGCTCTTTGAGCCCTCCACCCTCTCTTATCAAACATCAGCCTGTAACAGCAATTCCGTCAATCATGCAACCCGCAGAACTCGCTGCTTCGACTCCTAGCGCTCCCGTTTCTAGCAGCACCTTGGTGTTCGATCTGGACATTTTCATCCTCGTTGTTATCCTCGCCTTTTCCTTATTCAATGCGCCCCGTGCGTTGGCGTACATCGCAAATAATCGCTCCGAAGTATTCCAGGGTTATCTCCTACGTTCTGTCACGCAACTCAAGATGCATCAGCCTCCTTCAGAAACGACGCTACAATCCACAGAGAAATCGCCGCTAGAATACTCCATCCCCATTCTTGAATCGACTGTGACGCCGAAGCAACCCTGGCACTTTCCTATGCATCTCTCGCTCAGACATCCCGCAGCAAGCTTCATGCAATATCGCGTCCTTGGGAATTACACTGTTTTACAGATCATCTTGATGTCAGGATACACTGCCGCTGTCTTTTTCGCTGCGTTTTATCAATCAAACCCATTTACTAATCCCCAGCGTATTGGGTGGGTCATCGCGTCTCAAATTCCCTTTTTGTATGCTCTCGGCACGAAGAACAACGTAATTGGACTGCTCGTCGGTGTTGGGTATGAGAAGGTTCGTATCTAAAAATCGTCCCAAATCGGGACCATTTGAGCTAACATTCCACACAGCTTAATTTCCTTCACCGTCATCTGGGACGCTTGATGGCAATTGCCGCAAACGTCCACGCCATCGGATATAGTATGTCTTACTCCTTATGATGCAGTTGGGCAGCATCTGAGATCGGCCTTGCTTTGTCTTCACAGTATACAAATGGAGTTTAGGGGGCATGGTGTCGCAAAAGCTCGCCGAGCCGTTTGTCCGCTGGGGCATCGTCGCTCTAGTCTGCTTCGATCTCCTTAGTTTATTCTCAATACAGTTCGTCCGGACAAAATCATACAACTTCTTCTTTGGAACGCACGTGGTGGGACTGCTCGTGACATTGTTCGCAGTAGGTAGTCCATACCCCCTTCTACTTTCACAGCTGACCGCCGCCGTCCTGCAGATATGTTACCACGAACCGGCCTGTATCCCTTATGTTATTGCGGCTTCCGTTCTCTATGGGCTTGACCACGTTATTCGTGCGATCAAGACCCGCTTCACCACTGCAACCCTTCGAACAATTCCAGAGATGGGACTCACTCAAGTTGATATTCCTTCCTTGAGCACTGGCTGGCGCCCTGGCCAGCATGTTCGTTTGCGGGTCCTTTCCTCTGCTATGGGTCTTTGGGGGATGATCGAGGTGCACCCGTTCACTATTGCCAGCGCAACCAAGACGGAAGAAGGCTTGGTTCTGATGTGCAAAAGGACTGGAACCTGGACGAATAAACTGTTCGAGCTGGCGCAGACGACTGAATCCGATGAGCAGGGTAAAGAACCTGGCAGAAAGGTTAAGGTGATGGTCGAGGGACCTTATGGTTTGTGCTCGAATCGTCGGTCCTGTCGTTGAAACTAAGTCGGATTTTACAGGTGGCATCAGCAATACTACAGTCCCGAACTATTCAGGAGCCATGTTCATAGTTGGGGGCAGTGGTGTGACGTTCGCATTGTCTGCGGTACAAGATCTCGTGTTGGCTGGTCATAGAAGCAGGACTAAAGTCATTGAAATCGTCTGGAGCATTACTGACCCCGGTTTGTCCTCCCTCTACTCTTTTGCATGCTTTCAGGCAACTGAGCTACCCATCCAGCCGCCTTGGAACCTTTTATCCCTCTCTTTTCTGCCCTCGTGTCCCAAAATGGTCCCGCCAGAGTTCGCTTCACGGTATTCTACACACGTGCTACTGCCTATTCATTCGAAGGACTAGTGCTCCCACCCGGGATTACCCTCACTCCTGGACGTCCAAACATCAGGAGACAGTTGGACGGACTTGTCGCGTACATGATGAGCAAAGGTGGCGCACACGGTGCACACGGTGCATTCGTCGCTGTCTGTGGCCCCGCCGGTCTTGGGGAGGGCGTGGCTCGCGCTGTGAGGACCTACGACGTTACCTCTAAGAAAGCCGTCGGTGGCATCCAATTCCACGAGGAGTGCGTCTTTTTCATCTTCTGAATGACGAAGCTCGGACTGATACACAAATCGTGTCTGGTTAGGGTCTTTGGATGGTAACTGTATTCTGGGGGGTCTGATTTCGTGGACTTTCATTCCGGAAATGAATTAGCTACCCTTTTTGATTTGTACTGCAATGAAATGACTGCATTCATCTGCAGCGTTGACAGATTACAAGGTAGTGATCATTACTTGCTCCATGTTCACGCTACATAAGTCAGCATTGCGTCAAGCGACCGATGGACCGTACGCTTCACGTCTGTCTGGAGTTCTAGGGCAGCGCATCCCATCGACATGTGCTACGCATAGTCGGGAGTTAGCAAGCAGAGCCTGGTGTTTCTAAGATTCTTTAGGACCCGTCAAATTTTGGTGGAAGCATACTTGAACTTCGAATTGTTATAAATACTTTCGTCGACTTCAAGACCTGTTCCTCCCTGACATCGCAACCAAAGTTATATAGTACAACCTACAGTTTGCATATTTCAAGCTTCATTGGGTTCTTCTCCGATCAAGCACCCATCAACATAGCCTTGTGATACTCCACACTAACAACCATACTCCACTTTCCCCCTCGGAATTCACTTGAATCAACGTCGACTCAAATTTCACCCTGTCCGGAGGGAAAACCGCCCCATTAAAGTCGCCTGGATTATCCGCGGGATCGCGTCCAGTAGTACCTTGAGCAGTCGACCGCCCTACCCACATTTCTTTCCAGGACTCTGGATCATGGCAAAACATCCTAACGTCCTTATCAGAGATCTTGTCAGCAAAAACGCCCTTGTTGGGTAGCGCTATGTGAGAGCCAAATATGATGCTCCCACTCTCGGGAGACAAAAGGGATCCGAAGGCGTGTGCGAGTTGACGCTGATTTCTTTCTGAGAACAGCTTCATATCAAGGTTTTCAGTTACTCGAAGGTGCAGCGGTAGACAAAATGAGACTGACATGGAAGAATGAGGCAGCCCAGATAACTGAAACCTTTCCACGGAGATCATTCAGTGTACGGATGTTCGCCAGGTTTACCTCTGCGGGAAGTTCCGCTCCACCCGGAAAAGGAGATAGGAAAGCTGGATCGATGGCGTTACCAGGGACGAATGTTGCTGGAAATGATTGTGGGCTGGAATGAAAGAGTAGGTGCCCAATATCCCAGAGCTCTGACCATGGTCCAGAAATCGAATATCAGAAGCTACGTGATGAGAGCGAAAGCTTATTCTTGATTTCACCTTGCCTCAGATCCGACGCGACAATTTGATCCACAGGGAAACCATCCAATGCGACTTTCCGCGCGTCGTTGCCAACTGAGAAGTTGACGTGCAGCACCGTCATACATGTAGATGATGAATGGACGACGTACAACAACATCCCATATCAAGAAGCAAGGCCCCTTTTCGTTCTCGACCCAGTTTCAAAACGTTCTTGTAAGTGGGCATTCTGGATATCTTGAGCCTTGCAGGTACGTGAGATATCGGTCTCCGACGGTCTACTATGACAATACGCGTACCTTGTAAAGCTGAGGGAACGTATGCAAGGGTAAGGGACCACCTTGGACATTGACAGCTCGCTCAGCATCGATGCAACATAAAGATGCCTGGAGTACATACAGCGTACGCTTGTGCTTGAACGTTTAGAATGTGTTCCTTGAGTTCATTATCATCATGGATACCAGTGGTGGACTTGAAGAATGCGGAGGATTCTGCGCTGAGTGTATAAAGACTGGGATCCAGGAGTGGTGCTATCTTCTTATCGGGGGGATGGTCCATGGTTGTATTCAATTACAAGGCCCGCAAGTGTATATTTTCGTCGAATCGTGACCGAGTCACTCTGGCCACTGGCCATGTAGTGGCACGGTCCCGTAAAGATGGTTTCTGTCCAAGTGCTCACACACTCGTAACCGGTTCGTAAGTAACCGGAACCGAACCGGTCCCGGTCATCAACTGTGTCTTGCCAGGCTTCCATCAAACCACGACACCTCTCTGTTCAAACTGTTCTGTTCACTGAAGATGATAACCACAGCTCTCACCGAACTCCTCCGCATACGGATGTGCGTGCATACCGTTTTCCGAAGCAATCCGGTTGATGCTTGTGCTAATATCATTCATGTTCCCAGACCAGTCGTCCAAGGTGGAATGCAATGGTATGAGGCTCCCATGTTCACATGATTTCATGAGGACTATCCTAGGTTTACTTTGTAGGGTTGGGAAACCTCCACTTGTCTCTGCCGTCTCTAACGCTGGCGGTCTCGGTAAGTCCGTTGAAAGCTCGATGCAATGCTGCACTCGGCGCTAATCGATCATTGCCAGGGGTCCTGACAGCACTTACTCAACCCAGTCTCGATGCCCTGCGCACCGCTATCCGCGAGACAAGAGCAGCTACTGACAAGCCATTTGGTGTCAACATCACCCTCCTTCCCAGCATCAATCCCCCAGACTATGAAGGTTACGCTCGTGTTGCGGTTGAGGAGGGTGTTCGGATTTTCGAAACTGCCGGGAACAACCGTGAGTTCCGTTCCTACTCGATATATTTCAGCGCTCCTGATAACGAGCTCCAGTGGGAAAACTCATTCACTTCTTTAAATCACATGGGTGCATCGTGATCCACAAATGCACGACCATTAGACATGCAAAGGTTAGGATGGAGCTATTTCCCTTTTTTCAGACGTTCTGACATCATGGATCCAATTTAATCTTAGTCTGCAGAACGTATGGGTGTCGATGTCCTTAGCATCGACGGCTTTGAATGTACGGCAAGTTTAGATTCGATGTGGCGGCCAATGCTTAACTTGGATTATCCCAAGGTGCGGGCCACCCTGGAGAAGAAGATATCGGCGGTCTCGTGTTGGTAAGGGGCTCATATTGCCTAGATGCGCTGTAGCACTGAGTCCTGTGCAGCTGGCCAGAGCTGCACAAGAGCTGAAGGTACCATACATCGCATCTGGAGGGTTTGCTGATGGCCGTGGTTTGGCGGCTGCCATAGCTCTCGGTGCCGCGGTAAGTTTTTGTCGTATGCCAAGGGACGTATATTCAAACGTCTAAATTGTTGCGCATATGATGATAGGGTGTGAATATGGGTACGTGAACCTGCCACACCTGGGTATCTGAAACCTCTCAAATGCGCGTTTTAGGCACGCGCTTCATGTGCACAATGGAGAGGTAGGATCAAGATTGTTTCACTGCAATTCATTCCACTAAAAGACTATCAGTCCGATCCACCATGACATCAAGAAAAAGATCGTCGCTTCCACCGAACAAGACACTATCCATATCTTCCGCACTCTGAACAATACAGCACGAGTATTCAAAAATTCAGTATCGAAGCAAGTTGTGGCGCTGGAGCGAAGACCAGGTGGTGCGCAATTCGCCGATCTACGCGATCTTGTGTCGGGTGCGAGGGGAAAGGTTGTCTATGACATTGGAGACCCGGAGTATGGGATTTGGTCTGCGGGGATTGCTATGGGCCTCATCAAGGACATCCCTACATGCGAGGTTCTGTTGAGCAGACTCGAGCGCGAGGCGGAAGAAATCATCGAAGGAATGAGAAAGCAAATCAACCCCAAGGCCAGACTCTAGGAAGGGAATGATACCCTGCGACGAGTTTGTAAGCATTATTGATCCTTCTAATTAAACGATTCATGTGTGGCATGCACTTCGTCCTCATCCTGCATCGCTCGCTTGACCTCATCCCTCCAAATTTCGGAAAATTCAGTTATACTCTTGCCCTCACCGAGACTCAGCGCTTCTATAGGCACCATGTTGTGCTGATGCGTTGCAGTGTTGCGTGCCGCAGCCGGATGCATTGGCGAATCTACTACTCTGAGTTCCGGAAGCTCAAGGGAACCTGTGCTGGTGTCGGAGGGTTGATGTTCGCGAGTTGCCCGAATGAAAAGAGCGCGCAGTTCTTCATAACTGAACAGAAGAGGGTCCGTGCGCAGCGCATAGGGGTTGAAGTCGAGGATATGCCCTCGAGAAAGATCGCGGGTGAGAAGAAGATCAAAGACATCTGTCATTTGCAGTTCAGCAGTCAGTTCTACTCGGTCCAGTCCTTGAAGAAGCGTACAGTCTGGTTGAGTCAACGTCCAATTGGGCCGAATATTTTCTTCCCACAAACGACGTACGGTGGATTTGATCTTGGTCTGTGTGACAAGATCGATCATGTAGTCGTAGAAATTCATATCTCTTTGGGTAATCCCTATATGTGCAGGATAGGTGAAGCGAACCCACAATTCGGAGTCAACTGTACAAACCGATAAGCGTGTCATTCCGCACGAAACACCGTACCTCTCGGCTTCGGTCCACGGGATACCATTTCCTGAGCACAAGCTCTAGGTCGTACGATGGTTGGTTGTTCGTTTCACACCCTTCGAAGACACGTTCAATGCTTAGATCATGCGTGATAAAGTCAGACGACTTCAGAAGAAGGTAGACATCGGCGGGGGAGGTGCATTTGAGGGGAGAGGACATGGGTAAGACCCACGCTGCGTCCTGATCGTCCTGGTTACACGTTCAAACATTGAAAGTGGGCTCAACACACCTTTGGTGAGGAGAAGTTTAATTTTGGAAAGACTGCTTGATATTTTTCAATGGCAGCTCGTATCCCTGCGTCCAGCTCCGGAAACGAGAAACGTTGACCCTCGGGTTCCGATCTATCAGAGCTTTCGCTTTCGTCTTTGTCTGAAAGTGTGCTTTCAGCTACACTTTAGATATTTCAGCGGTGCGTTCTGAGCGCGAGCAATAGACCAACACGTCTTCAGATCCTTCCGGAACAAATACCCCGTCTGATTCTAGGTAACTTTTGAATGATGGGTCCAGGGGTTTGATTATGGTCGATCTTATTGATATCGAGGAGAAGGATGGAAACCAAGAGGAAAACTGGAACGCCAGTATGTAGCTTGCATTGGGCTGGGGAAACATGATGGAGGTAGGGTTGTCCGAGGTTTGATTAGACTCGATGCGGATGATCTAGTACTACTAGTACTTCAAGTTGCCACGTGACCAGCAGTCATTTTATCCTTCAAGTTGCACGTCGAGTAGCTCACTGTCGACAATGACGATGGCATCGGAAATACATTCAAACATTAATACGGACACATTCATCGCTTATTCCGACACACTTCAAGCAGCAGCGCTTGCCACCACCCGTTTAGCAGCGACATCTCTCCCAGCGGACCTCTCCTTTCACCGTTCCATCGACCCAGCCCTCGCCCACGATGTTGATGCGTTTTCAGATCGCGTTCTTGCTTTAGCTAACAAGCTTGTCTACGTCGCAAGTGGAAAGGCAAGCAAAATAACGGAAGAAGAGGACGTCCTGGATGAATTCGTACGCAATATCGTAGACCCAATGGAGGGGATGTTGGAAAGTACGGATGGTGCACTGGACGTGTTCCTTGGCAGGAGAAAAGATCCTGTGATTCACGTTCCTGTTGTTCCTGTTGATACTCACCGGAATAAACCAAAGGCACGTACGAGCGTTTGAACTTCTTAGCTCCACTAACATGACTGGCAGAAGCAACCATTCCGTGGACGACTAGATCCTGCTCTTACTCATGCCTCCCATCTATCCAAACCGCAACTATTGTTTAGACACACTTTTTCCAACTCCGACGAGTCCCCATACATCCCTGCAACACTCATACCACACAAATGGTGCGCCAAGGTGCCTCTCGGGTACGTTTTCCATGACGAGATATCAAATCAGGATGTCGAGGATGTCCGCGAAGATGACGATGAGGAAAGAAAACGCACGTTACATCCTTACCACTATGAATTAACTCATCCTTCGTACCCCGACCACGTGTTTAACCTACCTGTGAAGCCCTCGCTCCCTTCATTTCTCGAGATGCCCTTATCGGGAGCCCCGGCATCCTCTCCTCTGACATTCATCTCGACTCCCAAAGCCTTGCTCTCCATGGCAAACACCATCTCTTCAGTAACGGAACTCGCTGTCGATCTAGAACACCATTCATACAGGTCATACAAGGGATTCCTGGCCCTAATGCAGATATCAACTAGACAAGGAGACTTCGTGGTCGACCTTCTAGTACCAGAAGTGAGGGAAGGGCTGAGGCAAGCGAAGGGCAAGAGTGCTGGAGACAGTGAGGAAGCGCACAGGGCCAGTGAAGCTGGCCAAATCATTGCCAGGGTCTTTGCGGACCCTTCTATCATCAAGGTGCGCCTGATTCCAACTGCTCACCTCGAATATTTGTTCGACGTTGCCTTGGATTCTACCCTTAGGTATTTCATGGTGCAGAGTCAGACATCGTGTGGCTCCAGCAAGACTTCAACATTTTTGTCGTCGGCTTATTCGATACATTCCATGCGTCAAAACTGCTTGGTGTGTTGTGTTGTATTTTGTCTAGGCAACGATTGACCTTCGTGGTTATTAGAATTCCCCAAACATAGTCTTGCCTATCTATTGGAGACTTACTGTGACTTCATTCCCGACAAACGGTACCAGCTCGCTGATTGGAGGATTCGGTCAGCTTTAATTTTGCTTTGATATGTTTTCACTTGCTGATGCACTCTTACTATCCATTGTTCGCACTGGTTTCTTCGATATTTCCGCGACAGACCACTCCCGGCAGAAATGTCAACCTACGCACGCTCTGACACACATTTCCTGCTATATATCTACGACATGCTACGCCTCTCACTCATCGAGCGACAAAGCAGCGACTCAGCTGCTGTAACTGATACGACTGGCCCCCTCATGAATACAAAACAAGCGCATCAAGGTCATCCTCTCATCCGTGGTGTTCTAACTCGTTCAGCCCGTACCGCTCTTAGGTTATACGAAACTGAGGTATACGATGCAGAGGGTGGCACGGGTTCTAGTGGGTGGGATACGCTCGCGAGGAAGTGGAATAAGGTTGGCTTAGTAGCTTCACCTACGCCGGTGCGAGGAACGGAAGTTCAAGCAGCGGTATACAAGGCCGTGCATCGATGGAGGGAAGATACCGCTCAGCAAGAAGACGAGAGCACACGGTTTGTCTTCCCTACCCATTTTCTCCGCTTTTACTGATGGAGGGTCCTTTCAGATATGTGCTACCGACTCACCACATGTTCCTTCTAGCGGAACGCATTCCTACCACCGTTCCGGATTTGCTTTCGCTGTTTGGTGGACACGGGGGCGTCAGTGGAAATATTCCAACCGTATTAAAGCGTCGGACTGGAGAACTATTGGCAGTTATTAAGGGTGCTATGGAGGCTGCCAAGTCAGCATCCAGTTTACAAGGACCAGGAGAGGACAGACATCAGGAAGGCGAACTGGTGGTTTCGACAGCCGTCGAGGAGTTGGAAACGATGACGCTTTCGTCATCACCTTCGAAGGTGACTAATGAGTCACGGCTCTGGACCGTCACTTCTTCGCCAACGTCAGCTACAACCATTTCAATCTCGTGTTCGTCCTTGTTTGGTGCTGGGATATCCGGGGAACGTGTTCAAACAAAAAAAGGGGTTACACCGCGATCTTCGGTCCACGGAGAGCAAACCTACTTTGCCGCGAGGAGTACGCTATTTGGAAGCGCATTGGCCGAGGTAAGTCCTTGTAATCCAAAACGTGTAGCCCTCGTTTCTTTTCTCTCTCCAACTTCGCAAGTTTCTTGTACTTCATCTCGATGTATCGCAGCGGCTCCGGTTCTGACACTTTTGCGTTATTTTCGACTCGTGCTCTTGCGCAGATATGGCCTCGCTGTGATTGGCCCCCTTTGACTTACGTATGCTTACAACTCGTCTCTGTCCTGCTAGACTATGGCGGCTCGCTCGCCTCGCACGATCAAACCCACTTTTGCATCCACAGAAGCATCGGGTGATTCCGCCGAACGCTTCAAGGACCTCGTGGAAAAAATACACAGGACGTTGGTCATTGCTCCAGCCGTGTCGATGCCATCGTCTGCGGCCTCAGTTCCAGTATGTCGTGTGTTTTCTACGCAATCGCAGACGTCCTTGCGTGGCGATTAATTGTCGAGATGTCACTCAACTGACGCACTATGCGTTCCCCCTCAATGCAGACACAGGCCGTCGGGATGTCGCTTCCGAATCTTCCCGTGGATGCTGGAATGGATGAAAACAATTCTGCTATGCCCAACACAGCTGATATACCCGCCAGTACTATAGCTCATGAGGTCTCGTTTGTTCCTGCTTACCAACGCCAGACCCTCCCAAATCCACAGAACCTGGGACTCAAAGACGATACGATTGTTGTCGTCGGTCAGGCAGGCACAAGACAACGAAAAAGAAAACGCGACAAGGCCAGAGTTGTCTCGACGTCCCGATTAAAATCTGGAACACAATCAGGTGGTGCTGAAACGTCCGCTTCCATTGGTGATCATGATCAGGAAGTGGAAGAATTTGATTATTCGACTGTCTCCAACTTGTTGGACGATGAGGGCGAGCATGGAAATACACGAGGTATGCACGAAGAGAATGAGAGGAGGAAAAAGAAACAGAGACATGGGAAAGGTGTGTCAACGTTCTTGAGATCGACATTCGAAAAAAAGGAATGCGAACGTCGTATGTTACGATTCCTGCGTGGAATCTGTTTCGTCATCGCCTTGGCATGAGACAGCATCTACTATTCAGTATTTGCTTCTCATGCTATGAAGACATCACGGCGAATTTCTCGTTTTGCCGTCCATTACCTGTTCACGAGTTACTAAAAATCATTGCAGGATCTGGTCTGTTCGAATATGGCAACTTTCGGGCGCCCCCGCGGGATCAGCGCGAAGTTAGGAGTGGTAATAAAACTCACACGTTTAGATGAGGTCATATACATATTCTTCTGTCGAGATTACGCGAACCTTCCAGCCCAACTCCATCACGATTTGTCGAACTGCATACCGCGCCAATATCCAGGCGCGTCAGGCGCGGGCAAATACGTGAGAGTACTATCGTTTATTAGCTCAGACGCATTGAGCAGGATTCGCCCTTTTGCCATTTGAAGCTTGCGACTCGGATGAAGTGCACCACACCTCACGGTGTGTCGTGCGTCACGGACTTAGCACGAAGGTAAAGGTGAGAGGTCATGACTCGAGACCCTGAGGCATGAAAGAAGGCTCGTGAGAAGGCAGATATACCTCACCTGCAGGTAAACTGGACTAATTTCCGACGACATTGACCCAAAAGGAGCATTCTAGGTTGGCTTTTGCAACTCTGAGGCGTGGTACGCAGTAGCCTGGTCAGTGTGGCAGGAGTAAGCAGAAGTAAAGGACACGACTACTTCTCGGCTGCTCCAGGATGCTGCAAGCGGTGATGTGATGCCAGGTCGAGTATAAGACCGAGCGATAGAGGTGGGTAGCGCAGCATACTAGTGTCTACTCCTCTGGCTTTTTGGGTGTGCATCATCTGCACTGCCTGCTCAGAAGCATGTCTATCCCCACAACAACGAACGAAACTACCCAGGTCACCTCCCCTGGGCCCCGTCCTCCTGCAATGCCTACTACTGATGTGGCACCGAAGGAAGCTGCCGAAGTAGAATCTAATCCAGATATCGAGCATGTTCCTGTAGATGACGACCCGCGCAAGTGGAGTCGCATTAGAAAGGCACGTGGTTATCTCGATAACTTTGGCACTCGCACCGTTAACATGTTTGATAGACGACCACGCTGTGGATCGTATCTGTGGCGTCTCTAGTCTCGACCCTTGCGTCGAACATACAAAATCGTGGGTCAAGTTCTCCCAGAGCTCGATAAGCTTGGATAAACAACCCTGAATAGCCATGAACGAACTGATTGCGCGCGATATGCATGCGACGAGTGAACAGATTAGCTGGACACTTGCGGCATTCATCCTCGTGCAGGGCAACTTTCCGCTCGTCTGGAGCGCGGCCAGTGAAATCAAAGGACGAAAGGTTCGTTATTGCTGTAAATGGTTGAGCGCAAGCTCAAGAATAAAATAGCTGGTATACATCGCGGCTACCGCTATTTTCGTTCTTGCATCTGTCATCGTAGCCAATGCCCCGACGATCAACGTACTGATAGGCATGCGTGTCGTACAAGCTGCTGGGTTAGATGTTTCTTTTGTTCATTCGCAGGTCACAGGCTGAATGGAATGGCTCACAGATCCAGCGCAGTCATGGCAATCTCAGCAGCAACCCTGGCCGACATATACGAGATCCAAGAGCGAGGGAAGGTGATGGGCATCTACTACGCTGCACCGCTTCTGGGACCAGCCCTTGCACCCATCATCGGAGGCTGTCTCTCGGAAGCTTTCGGTTGGCCTGCATCTTTCTATTTTCTCGCGGCCTGCGGAGGTATCCTTTTGGTTGCGTTCATATTTCTATTCAAAGACTCGTTCCGAATTGAGCGTAGCTTGACTTATCAAGCTGCGTTACGCAGACGGACAAATACTGCAAAGGCCCTCAAATCCGCTCCTCACTCCACTGGCGACACAAGGATAGAGGATAAGCAGGCAAACGACAAGAAAGAATCACCGAAACCAAGTTCGATCGAAGATGGGACAGCTGTAATCAAGATTGAGTCGGGTTTGACGGACGTCAAACTGTCCTTGACGGGTATTAATCCGTTTCCGCCGTTCTTCAAAGTTATGCGACAGAGAAACAACCTTGCGATCATGTTAGCGAATGGTGAGTGATGTGAATTGCTCTGCACGATCAAGGTGTTGACTGCATGACCAGGATTGGTGTTTGCATTCAGCTATACTTTGTCATACACGTGCACGCGAACGCTGAGCATGCACTACAAACTTGACGCTCGTTCTGTTGGGATAGTGCTTCTCTCACTCGGAGTTGGTAGGTGTCTCGCTGAATTGCAAAGACGCGAAGCTAAGGGAAGCAGGGAGCATTACAGGGAGCGTCATTGGTGGTCGTTGGTCGGACCACGTCATAACGAAAATGACAAACGAGAATGGGGGGAAATGGTATCCTGAGGTGGGTGCCCCTAATTTCGTGCACGAGATCGGGGTGGTAATGAACCGCGATAGATGCGCCTGAAGAGCGCGTTGCTCGCGATGGTCTGGCTACCTCCGAGCGTCATTTGTTATGGGTGGGTGGCAGAGAAGCATCTTGACGTGGGTGTGATTTGCCTAATGCTGTTCTTGTGTGGCTTCTTTTCGATGTGAGCACTACGAGATCGAAGCGTGGTGGTCGTGCTGACACGTTGCAGATGGATGTACACGAGTACATTGGCGTATGTGGTGGACGCAAACACGGGCCGGTCAGGCAGCGCGGTTGCGGCAAACAGTTGGGCCCGAGGTACGCTGGCATTCGCGTGTACGATGCTCGCGGTCCCATTGCAGGATGCGGTTGGCGACGGATGGTTGTACACTGGGTTTGCGGGACTTGTAGTTGTGATGGAACTGCTCATCACTCTCGTCCTTTACAAGGGTCAGTCTTGGCGCGAGCAGATGTCTTGAAGTAAGGTACTTTTCTTTAAATATTTAATTAAATTGTGTATGCGGCTGTGCTATTATTATATTTCTCGGAATTTACCGAAGTTGGAGATGAGACTGCGAGACACGCCAGAATAATCGACAACGCTTCCTCGTCGTCGTCGTCGAGCAAGACCGCCACATCCATCTCAACGTCGTCAGACACTTCGCGGTCAAAGTCTCAGCGAGACTCGACCTCATTACTTTCAACGCTACCATGGGCCAATCTCTCTCTCGCCGCCATCTTGCTCCAACGCCAGTGTCTGCGTCACCGGCCGCCCCAGGACCAGGACACTCAAACGACATCCACTCACCTCGTCGCTCTCTTTCTAACCGCATTCTCTCATCCATTCCAAAGCCGTCCTTTAGATCGCGTCCCCTTTCTTCATCCCTTGCCCTACCGACCCGCCCCGAACAGACGCTCAGAGGAAATAACCGTCGCTGGAGGCTCTCGCGTAGACGCAGCGTTCACGCCAACACCGAAGGAGCCGTCTCTGAACGTATAGGTCCCTTGATGGAACATGACGAGCACCAGGTCGATCGTGACGTCGATGAATTTGGCGTCATCACACATCGCGTGCCCGACAATCACAGTGACTCCCCGGCTGCGTCCACGAAGGGAAAGGAAAAGGCGAAAGACGTTCCTGACATTGCAGACGATAATGAAGACAACGACGACACTCCCGTTCCGTCCACGTCAACTACTCCCCCTCTTGCCCAATCAGGAGCTGGCAGGGATCCCGTCGGCGATGACGAAGTCGTCATCGCTCCAACGGTTCCTCCTTCTCCTCCTCGCCAACCTCCACCTCTGCCACCAACACAAGAGTTAGAGCGGCCTTCCGTCCCCCTCCCATCGGCACCCACGCCTCCGTCTCCGTCTCCGTCTCCGCCACAGCCATCAACCCAACAAACGAACACCAGCCCTCGGCCTTTCCCACCTCCCGGAACCCTCGTCGTTGTTCAAGGCGTTGTGCACACGACAGATGTTCCTCGCTCTTCCGACCGTCCCGTTGCCACATCCTCTCCGATTCCTCCAACGACCAATGATGCCCTGTATTCAAGTACCGGCTCTAGTCTGGACCCTACTTCAACACGACCTTCTTCCGTACCACCCGAATCTAGACCGCGCAACCCTCTCTCTGGTATTTTGCCCCGTCCGATCAGCATGGCTCCCGCAGTACCTTTCCCCCCAGAGCCCGTAATCGATTCCTCAAATATCGACCCTCTGACTCGACAAACTACGTCCCATATGGGTGGAGCAGTCGAGGACGGCGAAGATGAGGATCGCACACGCACACATCCACATGGAATCTCAATGGCACAGGGACCTGTTGGCGCATCCGGTCTATCTGCGAGCAGTATCGATGTCCTGGGAACCTTGTTGAGGTGCGTCTTATTTAAACTTCTGGTTATCTACCCATGCGGATACCAACTTCATCCCTCCCCCTCATCCCTCTCCTTTCAAAACAGCGTCGCAGCAGCGGCAACAGCTGCTTCTCTTTTAACAGGTTCATCAGAACCTATATTTTCTTCGGGACTCACATCCTCTCAACCTCCACCGTCTTCGAGTTCTATCTCTCAGTCCGCGAGTTTCAATTCTAACGTTCCAACCGAACGCCCACTTTCCCCAACCCCTACTTCGGATGCAGGACGAATGCGGCACGTGTGGAGTAGTTTGCGCGACCGACTTGGACTCGGAGGTGGTGCTCATAACTCGAATCACTCTAACGACACCGCTTCAGGCTTAGGTGGATCATCTCAACCATCAGACGTCTTACGACCCCGCGACCCACGCGAGATTATGCTCACTGAGATGGCAAGAGCGTTTAACCTCGGGCTTGGGCTTGGTGGAGCAACGACAAGCACTACATCTACCACTGCTTCTGCAAATTCCAACACTGCTGAGCTCACGATGCCTGATGGCGATGTCCTAGCTGGAGACAGAGATGGAGAACAGCCGCCCCTTCCTCCACCCGACAGCTTCGAGCGATTCCTCATGGATCTGCAAAGCGATCTCCGGGTTACATTGATGCAGGAGCAGGAACCGGGCGCTACAGGCGGGACATCGCGAGATGCTGAGGAGGCCGCTGAAGATATTGAAGAGGATCAACCCATTCCGGAGCTGCAGAGCCTTTCTGATTCTGGTTCCGATGAGTTTGGTACGAGGCATTTCGAAAGTGACGACGAAGACGAACTAGATTGCGAAGATGACGCGGACGAGGTCAACGAAGAGGACGTGCACACCGCCCAAGAACAGGTCAGTGGGCGTACATCTCCAGCAGTTTCTGCCCTCGGTACAGGTACCCTCTATCCGTTTGGCGTAAGAACCAGCCCTGGATCGCCTTCTTATACAACAGCCTCACAGTCAATATCTACAGCAATCTCTCCTGGCACCGACGGTGAGATTGGTGCAAGCAATTCCGCCATGGATATTGTTCAATGCGGAGAGGTCGGGACTGCGCACGCATCTTGTAGTGTTTCCACTGGAAAAGGAACCCATGTTCCCACAGCCGGTTCAAGCCCGCCAGAAGACGAGGTAGAAGGTGAAGGGGCTGTACTAGGCGTGATGCACAGCCGAGAGACTTCGATTGGGGGACAAAGGGTGGAAGAGGGTTGTCGTGCCGTTTCGGGGTCCATTGCTGTGTCGCCACTTGACGCCCCGGATCCTTCAAATGTTCCTGAGACCACGACGGGACGGGATTCTTCCCTTCTTGGAACGTCATCCTCGCCTGGTCCTTCGACGTCCAACATCCTTAATTCAATCCCAGGAAACCCATCGTTGGCCTCCCAGGTTCCTCCACGACCATCAACTTCAACGTCGTCCCCGTATTCGGCTCCCACACAAGCCCCATCTTCCACAAACCCAAATCCAGAGGACTCACCGATGCCTTTCCGATTGCCGTCTACGCCAAGCCCTGCTTCGCGTACCGAGCGTACTCCTGGAGGTGGCATTAACTGGTGGAGGATGTACCGATTCCCGGCAATAGCCTCCCCAAGTCCTGGACAACAAGGGGGCCCTCAGGGGCCCTCACCACTATCACAGCCTGCTTCTCGCGTCCCAGCAGAAGGTCCGAGTCACCCTTCTACTTCTCCCTGGGCACGTACCACAGACCAAAATGAAACGATGGCTTCACGTGGGGTGGCTCAAGTCGCAGGTGCACATAGCGGGCTGGCGCAGCCAATACTATCGCCGTCTGCTGCTTCACCCACCAACATACCCGAAATCGTGTCTGCCTCCAACCAGAGTACTATTCCAGCTCCGTCTACAAACGGTCAAGACTCCAATTCTCCCACGAACGCGAGCACCAACCCATCAGAACACCGTAGTAACGTCGTCGTACCTGTCATCGTGGTTGGACTGCAATCCGTCAACATGGACAGACAACCCCCACATATTCCTCAGCCGCATGCGAACCGCGCCCCTGCAATGGACGACGAGGATGCAGAAGGTATGGAGTTTGACGGCTTGGAACAGCCAATGTCGTTGCCTTTGCAAATTCCTGAGCCGGACGAATTCCGCCGCCACTCTACTCCCTCGAATACAACGTCACAAGAACAGAACGGCCAACCGTCGGCCCGCGGACGAACATGGCAGAGTCGTGCTGCGAACGCAATCAGGAACTTGCGGCCTTCAAGGAGGAACGCAGATACTGCCAGCCCGCAGCCACAAGAGGCCCCTGGCTCAAGGACGTTCTTGATTTATGTCATTGGAGGTACGTCTTTTGTTGCATTTCGTGCTGTCGTCACTTATGCGTGCATTCTGTAGGGTACTACCCACCTGACCATCAGATCATCACCGGTGGTAACTTGGATTCCTTCGAGGCATTATGGCAAGTCTTTCATTTTTCTTGCGCCTCTCTTTAAACTAGATACTTAAATTGTTGGGACGCATAGGGAGCTTGCCGAGTTGTTGGGTCAAGTAAAGCCTCAAACGGTGTCCAAGGAAGATATTGAAAAATCTGGGCTCGAAACCATTAAAGCATCGATGCTCGAGGAATACGAGAAACAAGGGCGCGTCTCGAGTAATTGTATCGACAGAGTATGCGTTTCTTCAAAAAGGCGGAATAATCGCTGACCTTGTTCCAGTGCCTCATTTGTCTCGACGATTACAACCCCGCGGATGATCTGCGAGTGCTCACATGTAAACATACGTTCCACCAGGGTTGCGTGGACAGATGGCTAGAAACTGGCCGTAATAATTGCCCTGCATGTCGCTCGAAGGTCCGTTGAGCGTGGTGAACTATGCACTCTGGTGCTAACGGGTCATGTGCATTCTCAGGGCGTTGGCGATGAAAACGCAGGTTCTACTTCTGCAACATCATCCGCATGACACCCAGTTCCTCCACTAAAATTCACAACTATCATTTCCCACTCCACATCTCAAAGTCACTCCTTCATTCATTTCCGCATTCTCACAAAAACAAGTAAAAAGTGTTCAAGACCAGAATCATCAGCTGTAGCATGTTGTTGTTCGCTCCAACTCGCCTCCTTTCATTTCCTTCCAGATTTGCACTTCGTCGCTTGCTAGTGCCTCAATCCTGCTCAGATATATATTGGCTGCTTAGTACCGTACACCCGCTTTCCTCCACGTATAAACCGTAGTGTCGGTGCAATCACGTTTACCCTCGCTCAATTTTTGTGTACCGTTAACTCGAGCAATGAGGACTTGAATCAATAACTTATTCCATCCATCAATGATTGTCGTTTGACGCAATAGATTGGATTTAGCAAGCTATAGAGGGGTATACACGGAATTAGGGCTAAAGTGCTTATGCCCGCTTCGCGGTGATTCCGGACTCCTTGAGCTTTGCCAATAGTTGGTCGACGTTTTCCACCTGTCGAAAGCGAAGCACCGGTAAGCTGCTACAGCAATAAAATATGAGAAAAAACGCGCACCTTGCCACCACCAACACGCTTTGGAGGCTCAGTGACCTTGATAGTCTCTAGTCGAGGGGCAAAGTCGATGCCAAGATCTGCAGGAGTTAAATTTTCAAGATGTTTCTTCTTTGCTTTCATGATATTGGGCAAAGACGCGTATCTAGGCTCTGAGAACAAGGGGTGGTGTGAATAAACTGCACACATCACGGTACATGGAGCTAACACGTACCATTCAACCTAGAAAACACTGGATCAGCGTGCTAGTCCCACGACGTCCTCCAAGACGCTCACCTCAAATCCGTGGTGATTACAAGAGGAAGCCTACACCGAAGCTCTTCCAATCCACCGTCTATCTCCCGAGTGACGTGTGCCACCTTTTGTGCCGCATCGACGTCGACTTTGCTCGCAAACGTCGCCTGTGCCCAGCCCATGAGGCCAGCGAGCATCTGGCCAGTTTGTCCCGCGTCGTCGTCGATGGCTTGCTTGCCCATAATGACGACATCGACGCCGTCAGACTGGCGTTCGATGATCGCCTTAAGGGCCTTGGCGACACCAAGCGGCTCGGGGGAGGGCGCGGACTCGGGTATCTGGACGTGGATGGCCGAGTCGGCGCCCATAGCGAGCGCTGTCCGGAGGGTCTCGGAGGATTTCGGGGGGCCGATGGTGACGACCTTGATAGACATGACGGCGTCTTTGAGGCGTTCGCGCATCCGGACGGCCTCTTCCACCGCTACACGAAGGGCGTGTGTCCGTCAGCAAATAGTATTGGTGGGGAGGGTCAACGGGACACACCGATCTCATCAAACGGGTTCTGGACGGAAATTGGGGATGAATGAGATAAGACTGCGTTTGGAATAGACGCACCATCGAGTGTTTGACATTGAGGTCGATGCCGGTCTGCTCTGGATTGACACGGATCTTGACGGCATAGTCAACTGCGCTTTGGGTAGAAATGGGGTGAGAGAGAGTTGTGTTTGGGTCGTATGAAAGAGAGTTACCGTTTGACTGGGACGAGGATGTTGAGTAG
Source organism: Tylopilus felleus (assembly GCA_038091295.1). Lineage (NCBI taxonomy): Eukaryota > Fungi > Basidiomycota > Agaricomycetes > Boletales > Boletaceae > Tylopilus > Tylopilus felleus. The sequence goes on along the minus strand of JBBPOE010000001.1, from coordinate 20,551 downwards.
ACGTATAGCAGAAGGTCTCATCCTCGAACGTCGTGGTCAGGTCAAGGTCGAAACTCGGCAACACTTGCAACTTGAATTGCCGTGTGATTACAAGCTAATACTCTACACCACTGATACCACTCCACATAGTAAATGAGGGAGGTTGTCACTGGTTATCTTTGCCAACTGACCTACCGGTAACACAACCACTGCATGTACGCCGACTCGAGAAAACCACTCGCACGACTACCGGGCTCTGGTCGCACAATGCTAACTCGGCTCCGAATGGGGAATCAAACTGGTTCCGCTCACCAAGATTATGCCTACAAGTACTTATGGTCCATCATGTTGGTGACCGTCCCGTTGCTTTGCAGTATCCACCTACACTAGGCTGCGATCACATTCGAGGTAATGCCATACCGCGCGGCATACATTTCATATCACACTCGGATCGGTGTCCTGATTTCGCCAACGTTCAATTGATTTGCCGTCCACTATCGCGTATCCGACTCGTCAACAAGAGAGGAGTAAGCCAAAAACTGGTTTTGTGTATTAAGAAAATACAAGTAGAATGTGGGCTCGATTGATCATGATTCGTCATGCTTCAAGTATGCATACTTGTACAGAATTCAAGAACACATTGTTGAACTGCAATCAACCGTGCATGGTACTTGTCAACTTTAAAACCTCGTCTGATGCATGACAGCGATACTGGGGAGATCGAACGAGGGTAAGCCCTGAGGCAGGTATGAGTTCTTCCGAGTCGTTGCCATTTGATTATCATAGGGCGCACCATCGACAAGTAACTATCGCTTAGAGTCTGTGTGCGGACGCTTTTGCCAAGGCGGTGGCCTAGGCTAGATCTGCTTCAGAGATTCCAGTCGTCTCCAATTTTCGCTTGTCGGACGGAAGCGACACGGATGACCAAAGGTGATGGAAGTAGTAACTGTCCTTGCAGAATTTTTCCCATGTGCGTGTGTGCAAACGGTCGCCCTCTAGTCCGAATGGCAAGTAGCGCCATAACGGAAGGCAAAGGTGCACCCGTGAACGTGTGATTTTCGAAACTACCAGGGATGTTGAACAGATTCCGCAGGACCGCTGTATCGTTCGAAGGCTCTTTGATAGGTACGTCGACTCGGAGGAAACGACATAGCCGGAGGTACGATTTGTATCAATAATCTCTTGAGATAGAGTTGTCCAGCGAACACGTTGAACTGGTCGATCAGATTCCAGGGTGGAGTCCTTGTAACCTCCGTATTGCGAACATGCGAACGAACATCGGAGGCGGAAGAACTCCGAGTCTGAGTGGACCTTCAAAGCTGCAAGGCTAACAAGCTTGCATCCCAGAATAGCAAGGTCAAAAGGTTGTGTTGCGCAGCCACCTAGTAATTCGTACGCAACGGTACTACGCCCTCCCACCCGAGCTCAGGTCGTATTCAAGTTCAAGTACTTTGAACGTTGAATCTTTCGCGACTTCACCAACACTGACTCGTAAGATTGACGCATGTATGTACACATAACTATAGTACAGCAGAACCCTTTCTCATAGATCTTCTGTGTTCAGCGTCGGCTTCTTTGGTTTGGAAACCGGCTCAATCATGACGAGATCAACCTGGAAGTCTTCCTGAATCTCCGGGGCCAGGTTGGGAAAGGTCGGAAGTTGATGACTGAACTTGACATCCACAACAGCCTTCCTCATCGCAGTTCTTTCTTTCTCTCGGTACATGGTTGCGTTGGGCTCGATCATCTTGCGTAGTTTGTGACCATCCTTGACCAGAGCACTAAGGGAAAAGCGAGGTTGATGAGAAAAGAAAAACAGTCATCCTTACGGTTGGACTCACCTTATGTTACTCATCTGCTTTCCCAGTTCTTCAAGACGCTCGTGATCCCCCTTTGCAAGCAGACCTTTCGTCTTCTTCTTGAATTCGTGAGCAATGGAAATGACTTTGTCGAGGCACACGACGAGATATGGTAATGCCTTGAGATACAAATTGCGGTATGAATTCTTCCTCCACTTAGAGGCATGCACGTTTCTCAGGCATGCAACATAGACTGCAATCCTCTGCGCCTCCGATCCTTTTCCAACGGCACGTGCTTGGGCTTCGTGGTGCTTGCGGTACATGCGATAGGCAGCTTGGATTTTTTTTGCGAGCTCTTGTGCCTCTTCATGAACCTTGTCTTCTGGCACGGCCAATAGAGAGGGGATTTCGGAGGGATTCGCATAATAGATGTTCTGGATCTGAGGGAATCTCAGCGGTGGAGCTCGATATGAGTTCCCTTGCTTATGGAGCAGCTGTACCAGGTCTTCGATGACCACCTTGGCGTCGGCGTCGTATTTTACCATAACCTTCAAGTACTCGTTGTCGCGCGCATCCGCATACCTGGGAGAGGTATCACTTTGAAGTTTGGGGCAATGAACAGGGCGACTTACTCTCGATAGAGTCTCCGAGTGGTTCCAGTTGTCCCCAAAACAAAAAAGATGCTCTTGACTTTGTTTCTGACATCGGCGATTCGTACGTTGTAAGACACTAGTAATCACTGTTGGCATCAAGGTCATCCGCATCATCAAAGTTAATGAACGCACGAAAGCAGAGAGCCCTGCAACTATCAACGACCATCGTTAGTGGTCAGCATACCGTGGACGAAAGAGGAACTAACATTCTGGAGGTAAAGCCATTGCAAAGCATTGGCGTTGGTTTGCTAGACAGCGAATATATTTCTAAAGTTTGAAGTCAGGTCCGTGGTTTGCCCTCAAATTATAAGTGCTTGGAAGAACTCACTGCTGGCAGCCTCCCAGTTTGATAGAAGGGATTTCAGCAATTCTTGCACGGAATTCAATACATCTACAAGTAGACCGGTCCTGATACCGTTCTTCATGGAGAGATCTTTGTTCGAAGAGAGCCAGCCTCGTGGAAGGACAAGACCATCAAGTGGGGGGTTAAAGGAGAGGCGCCATAAAATTGAAGCTTTGCCAACAATGTGTTCCAAACAATCGCAGAAAACTGACAGGTTCATGAACAACGAAGACGTGAGGGTGTGCCTGCAAATAGCTTAGTGCAATGAATGACCCTGCGTTCCGATACCCTGCGTACCTTAAAACAATCAAGCCCGAAGAAACGCAAGTTTGTTGGGTGCCATCGAAAAGGGAGTTAAGTAAACCGCCTACACAAAAAGAAATAGATCACCACGTACTTCCTCTGTCTAGGAAGGTGTGAATCGACAGAGTACATCAATTGAAGGATGGAGATATGTTGGATATGGACGCCGATCCGGAGATTGTAGCGTTCAGCGTCGAGATCCGTGGATTTGACGTATTCCTGGGGGCAGTTGGAGCGGCCGCACTGGTCATTGACGATGAATGTAAGGCACTGCGTGAAAACCACCACATTGCAGCACAATTCGTTCTCTTCAGTGACCCATTCGCGTAGGTGCACCGTCAAATACTTCCGGAGCGCCATCATCATCTCTCTTTTAGAGAGGGCAACGATGAAGCGTTGGAGGTACATTGGTGCTTGACGATCAGCGGTAGCTGCTCTATGAAGGAAGGAGCGAAGTCCTATGCGATACTCCGTGTTGGATGTTTCTGTAATGCAGAACAGTCGTTTGATAGACTTGCTACTGAGTGGGTCGGCATGGCAGATGATGCCGTGGAGGAGGCGCGCGTATTTCAGGAATTTGTCCAGAAACAGTGACATATCTTGAAGCTTGTAGGATCTGAGTACTGGCAACCGCCTGAAGGAATGATCAAGGGCGAGTAGTGCTGCCGCCTTCCTGTCGTGTTCGAGAAACACGTTAGCCAGCCGTTCGAGGCTAGCCAAGTCCGCCCGTGCAATGGCGCGAAACATGGATATCTATGAACAATTCGTGAGCAAAAGACCTTTATCCCGGTCTTCAAACAGTCATACTTCATGTTGGTCCAGTGGGTCCAAGAAATCGACAGGGAACTCGCCGGCCAATTTCAGAAGATCAGCAACGCCTTGGTCATCCGCTACCTTTCTCGACGGGACACCAAAGGAACACTTGGGCCATAAGCCGTCCAATACAATTTTGGTGGCCCCCTGAATTGCGTCGCGTGAACCCTTCCTTAAAAAGACCCTGATCGCGTTGAGTGGCCGGTTCTTCGACAAATGAAGCTGAGCCGCTTCCAAATATCGTCCGAGATTCTCCAGTAACTCGGCCTGAGCCAAGTCAAGGCTGTGGGTTTCAACGAACTTCAATTCTTCTTCACAGGACGGGAACAGAGGTCGTGGCCTTATGGATATGTTAGTTTATTGGCGTGGTACACCTAATTACAAAACACGCACCTTTTGACGTCACGATTGCTGCAATAGAAGAGGCGGCACACGGTGTAGAGCTCTTCCGAAGACTCTGAGGGTATTTTCTGAGAATGCTTGTCGAGGACCTCAAGCATCTTATCGAAAAGTCCACCTTTCCGGAACCGCCGTGCGGCCAGGTCATACTCATGAGCATCAAGGTACGCATCAGCTGCCTTGCGATCATCGCCGGCGCGCATATAACAGTCCGCAGCGTTACGATAATACTGTAGTTTGTCCTTAACGGACGGTGCCTCGTCGGGTGACGCATCATTTGCGCCAAGCGCCACAGCCACAAAGGCATCTGCGGCGGCGAGGAAAGCGTCTTGCTGAACCTTCAGTCGCGCAACGCCGACCTTTGCACGCGCTACTTCTCGAAGCTGGAATGCTTCGCAGGTAGCTACCATCCATGGTCGCGATGCTCGAGCAAAACAATGCATGGCCTGGGGGTATCTCTTGTGGTCGAACAATTCGTGGCCAGATGCTTTCCATTCTTCTGGTGTCGAAGATACGGCAAGGTGTGGAATATCCGTCCCAGGCGTGTAGTTTTGGACCTGATTGCGCGAAGTCCAAATCATCTGTTACGGTGTGAGTGATGTCAATGCAAAATATGATGAGTGGTCCTTTACCCGCATCGGCTCGCTTTTCTCCGACTTGTCAAAGATCCACAAGTTCTTCCTCGCTCGGGTTATGCCCACGTATAGTGATTTTAGCTGTAGGCAATGTAAGAGAGGTCGAAGAATCACGGTGTCCCGAATTTTACGTACCTCGCTGCATATCCCAGCGAACCGACCTTCATCTCTTTCAAAGGACGGTGCATGGACGCTGGCTAAATCTTGACCATCGACTTCTCCTTCCGCGTGGTTCAGTAATACACGCCAACGTGCGGCATCGACGGCGGAGTCTTCGAAGAAGTTATACAGCAGAACCTGCATCAACTTTTAGTTCTGTAGGATAATTGAATACATCTAGTAGCTCACATCGTTGAATTCAAGGCCCTTGCTGTCGTAGAGTGTCCTAGAAAGAAGGCATGATGAATACGCTAGAAGAAACTACCCGCCGTGTTGCTCACATAATCAGACCGATCTTCCCAACCTCGTTGCGCAGTTTCTCGAGTGCTTCCTTATCTCGTACGAGAATACCTTCAGGTAAAGCATGTAATCACGGTAGGCAACTAGTTGTATCACACTTACATTGCTGAGCCCCAAGTTCGATACAGCTCCCCCTAATAAGAGATCAGACGTGTACAAGAAAAGAGATAACATTACTTAACGCACGATTCGCCAAACAGAAATTGTTCATATCGAACGGTGTCTTGATCCCAGCCACGGAAAAACACCGGCTTCAAGCCGTCAACGACTCCATGTTCAGGTTGGAGTCCATCGATTGCGTCGGGCCAAAATTGCGTAATGCGTTCGATGACGGTGTGGGCGCAGTTGATAATGCCGCCATGAGAACGGTAATTGATGGCAAGTTGAAATGGCGTAGGGTCAGTGACCGACCGATCTTGAATCACATGCATGCTTTGATCTAGCTGTGAACGAATAGCGACTCAATGACTCTCGACTGAACCGAATAATAAATAGACCCATACCTCAATGCGGTACAAAAATGCCTTCAAGTCATCGAATCGGAAGGAACTTCCTGCCGAAATGGTCTGTGCGGTGTCGCCCGCCCAGAAAAGTCCTTCGGGGTTCCGACAGATAAGCCTCAACACTAGTAGAAGGTCAGGTTCTAAGACACATTAAAGTAACATGGGGTGCATACAGAGTGCATCGATGAGCAGATTATCTTGCGCTTCATCAATGTACCTGGATCCCATGCCGTTCAGCGATGAACAACCTTCTCTATAAACGAGCACCTAGACATACAAATAGTCGACCTTTTGGCCCTTCAACGGTGCCCCTCCCAAGAGTGTTTTCAGTATGGCGTGCGTGCGATCGGCGACATCATAATGACGACGTTCCTTTTTGAGCTTGCAGTATGCTTCGAAGATCGCATACACTGTTTGGCGTTGGTTTGCAAACGTCGGGTTTGAACGAGCTGGGAGGCTGCAGTACGCCTCTTCGTCAAGGAATCCACCAGGACATGGTAGTGATTCCTCAGACCCCTTCATGATACCTGCGAAGGAATTAACTAATTCCATGCCCGCCGTAAACCAAAACTACACACCCATAATCTCTGAAAAGACAAGCCAAGGGTCTATTATACAGGAAACTAACTCAGCTGGACTCGTCGATACGCAAAAACCAGGTACACACCAAGGCCCTTTGTCAATGGCTGTGGAAAATGGGGCCAATAGGTTCGTGCAAAGACATCGTATGTTACAAACGAATATTGAGCTTGGACGTCCTTAGTGTTGATGAAATATTGCGCCAAACGTGGTGCCTCGGGATCATCACCGCTTAAAGCGTCCGCGGCAATCAAGTCCGCGAGCTAGGATCAGCGGAACAGTGAACGACTAGAACCCACTGCTCAAAAGAAAGAATTACCTGATCAAAGGTCACGAAAAGAGGGAAGTGATTCTCTTCTAATGCACTGTATCTCTGAGGGATATTGTCTCGAACCTCGTCGTCGACATCCACCAGCCTAGACTCTGCCAGTGTGGTTCGAGCCTGCATCTTCTTGAGATCTTCTTGAGAATACCCAGCTAATGACAAGGACTCGACTAGCTTGGCGAAATACTTCTCGACCTTTGTAGCCAGGACACGGGACTTTGTTACGAAGATCTGACGTGGCCTGGGCATACCGGACGCCTGCATTTGCATTTCCCATGCTCGTTGAATTCCAAGCATCTTGAAGAGCATCGTTGTCGTTTTACTACGCAAGGATTGAGCAAAAGTTTCCACACCAGCGTCGGATTCATCATACCCGGTACCACTCCTCCCCAGAACATAACACGACGTCTTACATTCCACAATCTTACGTTCCGGTGGGCTACGCGCGGGTAGTTAGGGCAGACTACTTGACAATTTAAATGTTACTCACGTCAGTTCGAAGACGTGTTGTACATCCTGGTTTGCAATCAAGCCTATTACGGTAGATCAAACGTATGATCATCAAGTAAAGGACATACGCACTGTGTAAAAATGCCTGCCAAGGATGATCAGCACTCAACCAAAGCGGATGGTGACAGACGTACTTGAGAGAAGGTAACATATTTTTCCAGACTATCTCAAGTGTCAGACATAGATAAAAGGAATGAAACAGAGTGCGCACACAAGGAGTGAATGTAACTGTGGGGACCGGTGAACGATGATTCAGATATGAAATTGTGTAAACGTACCTCCCCCATGTCTTCGTCAGACAGAACAAGCGGGATTGGTTTGATGTCATTTTGGAGACTCTCCGGCGGGAAGGATGCCGGAGGATAGACGTCACCACCCACGGAAGGAGCTCGGAAAATGCAACTGTTAGGAACGGCAAGGACATCAGCCATCTTGCGTGTCGTGGTGTCGCGACAAAAGAAATCTGACCGCCGGCGGTATTCCTTGCCTTTTCCAGCAAGGTGTTGTCCCATTGCGTCCCATGGATTGCGATTTAGTTGGGCGTGGGTATTTATGCCATATATCTTGATTACTGGAACGATAAGTCTGCATTGCAAAGACAGCGGAATATTCGAAACCTGATACCTTGCCACTCCACCTGCAATATCCTCTCAAACCAAGCTGATAAAGATATGGGTTAAACTTACCTCTCCGTCATGGCCAGGGACAACATCGACTTGGTACTGCCTGGGAATAAGTAGCCGTTCGCCATCAATGCTAGAAGGAACGCACGATAAGCCGAAGGTCCCGCTGCATCTTTGCTTCGAATATAGGGACTCCCAATTTATTGAGTATCTTCTGATTATCATCGGAAAAATGTCCGTTCGAAAGTTGCCTATCACGACGGTCAATTCACCCAACACCAACAAGCGCACGCAACGTACTTGATCTTTTTCACAACAATAGCGCATTTCTTCCTGTCACCGTTGGCGAGCTCACGCAGTTTCTTCGTTGCATTGGTACTGACGATGATGCGCCAGTCTCCGAAACCCTCCGCATTTTCAAAATAGAGCGCAGCCTTGATAGGCTGAACCTTTGGGTACGCAGACGGCTTCGCCTCGGCAGCTTCGACCACCGCGGTCTCCCGAGGCGCCGGTGCCAGCGGACGCGGGGTGTCAGTGGCGTCATCATGCGTCGAGACATATGCGTCCCTCAACTGCGGTGCGAGAATTGGCTCCAAGAGCAGCTCGAGATAGGACTGTGAACGTGTCAAGCTGTATATCTGGAATTGAAGGAGCCTTCGACACACTTGTAAGAGACTCTTGAGTTTGTCGCTAATGTCCCGTGCCATTTGGACAGCCTCCGCGTAGCTAAACGGAATCTTGACTCCAAGTTTCTGGAACGGGGATATGTCAATGGAAGCGGTGTTTCTGTGCTTCCGTTTCGATTTCTTCTGTTTCTTGTTACGGGAAGCGAAACTCGAGAACGCCTCATTGTCGTGCTCGTGCTCCTCCAAAGGACTTGGATCAGTGGCAATATAGGTTAGAAATTCGGTGGAGTATAAAACAGCGAGGACCGGCAACGCGTCCTCTACATAGACTTTGGACCGCCCAATATGACGGATGGTGTTGATGGAAAAAAGACCAGGAGGTAAAGCAAACAAGACGGAAGAAAGCCTCTGAAGGAGAACACTCGCTGTGGAGGCCTCGACCAGCGCGGGATCGGTTGGGTAGATGCTCAAGATCTTGAGCACCAACCCATCCGCGTTTGGCCAGGCTAGATAGACATGTCAGATGCCTGCAATGTCTAAACACGACGAACTCACCAGAGAGGATGAATTCAAAGAGATTAGGAACAGAACACAAGTCCTGAACTATCAGGTCCAGATGAATGTCTGGTCCTGTTAAACAGGACTCGAGCATCCTCAAAGCCGCAGCAAGACCCTCGCTGCTAGTAAGAGTACTCGCAGCGAAGGTCCGTGGATTGAGCACAGTCATAGTAGACGTCGTTGTACAGTAAGTGGGCCGTGGGTACAAAGGGGATTTTTGTACAACGTCTCCTCTTGTATGTGAGGGCACGAGGCTCGAGTGGCACAATCATTAATAAAGAAGGCTTCTGATAAGAAGCGGCACGGGTGCTGATTCGTTCGATGAGAGAGGTCAGGGCGCAAAGCTTCGGCGCAAAGGACAAACAGGAAACGCGAACAAGGCAGTGCACGAGATAGGCACAAATCCTGACTCGTGTTTACTAGAGCTGAGGTCGAGAGGTCGATGAATGTTTGGCCTTGCAAAGGCCCTTCAGCGAATCGCCAATCATCGAGCTTGCTCAGGGCTTCCGTAGACATATGTACGTGCCATAGTAGGCGTGGGCAGCGGCGCATACTGCACGGGGTAGTAAATGATTGTTCTTTGGAGTGTAGTCGTCGGCGTCCGGGGGCTGGATAGGAAGAAACAAATGGTTAAGTGACAACATAGGACAGTGATCCAGAGGTGTGGACGAAAGCAAGTGCCAAACTGGCTTCGTCAGCGCTAGACGTGGTAGACACGATGACTGGCACCTTGTGAAAACTCAAGCAAGCGCTGGGTCGCTCAACTACCAACTTCAAAGTGGACCACTTAGCAAACAAATCATTTATGTGTACCAGCAGCTATGCAGCAGTGAATCCGAGTCGCGGCCGCTCTCCCTCAAGCTCGTGTTGACACTTTGACATTACCCAATTAGTTCACCGACTAGCCCTTGCAGTAAGGTATGCGAATGACAACGATGTAGTATAAAAGAATAGATTGAATGTACCGTCCGTTTCGTAAAAAAAAAAATGTCCACACATGTCACGATATCTAGTGATCGTTTCTCGCGGCAGCCATCAACTTTGAGAACATGGAGTTGGGTCGCGCCAGAAGAACGGCAGGCGGCGCATACTCGATCGGCACACCCTGTTCCATCACCAACACCTTGTCGCACTCCTTCAGGATTTTGTCGTTCAGCCGATGCATGACGCCGAGAATGGTTGCATGAGGGCAGCTCCGGCGCATCGCCTGCTGGATGAACACGTCGGCACCAGCATCGATCGAAGCGGTGGCCTCGTCCAACAGTAGGATTCGAGGGTTGCGGAGGATGGCAGCTGCGAGACACAGGAGCTGGCGTTGACCGACAGAGTAGTTAGACCCGTTATCTTCGACGACAGTGTCGAGCTTGGACTCCTGAGAAGAGACGAATTTCTTCAGACCAACAAGATCAAGGGCCTGCCAGAGCGTATCGTCCGAATGCTTGCCGTCAAAGTCCAGAGAGGAGCGGATCGTGCCCGAGAAGATGAAGGGATCTACAGAAGCCAGGTTCAGAGTGTGCATAATCGTGAGGCAGGACCCGCTGCTCACCTTGGGGGATCACCTGGATACCACGGCGCAAGGTCGACACACCAAGAGATGTGATGTCTAGCAAAGAAAATACGATCAGAGATCCAGAAACTGGTGGAAAATCAATATATTATCCTTACCCCTGCCATCGATCGTGACCGTGCCATTGCTGGAATCGATCATGCGGAGCAACAAGGACAGAAGCGTCGACTTTCCAGAACCAGTACGCCCGACGATGAAAACAGTCTCTCCTGGGTTGAAAGTAAGAGTGACATTTCGGAGGACGAGCTTGTCAGGGCGGGAGTGGTATGCGGCATCGACGTCGCGCAGAACGATCTCGCCACGCGAGGGCCAGCTCCCCACAACAGGGTCAGTGGGAAGCTCAGCAGGGTCTTCCTTCGGGAGGTCGGCAGTGTAGTTCATGAGACGTTCAACAGAGTTCATCTAGAGGTGAATGAATGAGTTCAGACTCTAAAGAAAGATGACGAGGACAAACCTCCGCTTCGACGTTGGCAGCACTCTTGAGGAGCAGGTTCATGATGTACGTAAGGGTCGATGCATAGGTCAACGCGAGCACGAATTGGGTGTTGCCGCCGACCAACTTGGTGTGTGCAAGCATAGCAAGGCCGAAGACAACCAACGAGGACAGTATTTCCATGCGAAGAGAGACCCAGATTTCTAGAAGGACGTTCAGACCATGCCGAATGACGCTAAAAGGATCGACTTACCGGCATGCATCCTCAAGAACGTGGGTTTGTTGCTTGCGTCCAGGAGCCCACCAACAGCATTCTCAAAGTCGGCCTCACGTCTGTAAGCCATGATCGTCGGTATGCCATCAAGGGTTTCGCTGATGCGGGACTGGAGCGGACCGCGTCCAGTAGACTCGAGACGCTTAAGCTCACGGAGCGACTTGCGGTAGAACCTGAGCACAAACCAATAGACGATGACCATCGGGCCAACGAAGGCTATCCAACTCATGAGCAGGAGTTGAGGAAGTAGATATTTGGCATGGACTTACCCAGCGCGATTGGAGTGCTGTAGCCTAAGATAGAGATGGTGGAAATCAAGCTCCCGACACCGGCAACCAATTGGAAGAGCTGGGGCATGAGACGTTGGTCAATTGCTTCGATATCCTTGGAGAACCGGTTCATGATACGGCCGATGGGTTGACTCTCGAACCACCATACGGGAGCGTGGATGACACCTTGAAGGGCGCGCGAGTGGAATTTACGGCTGGCGCGAATAGTGCTCATGAGGATCGTTACGTTGAGGATGACTATATACACGTGAGCCTTGAAAGTCTAGAGAAAAGTCGGCTCGAACTTACTGATAGCAAGAACAGAGGCGCCACCGATACCATTGTATATGGCAATCCAACCGACAGCATTCTCGTGCCAAGTGTCTTCCGTCCACCAGGTGAGCCATTGGTTCAGGACGACGACACTGCCTTGCAAGAGTATGATTTCGAGCAGAAGCATGATGACCATCCAGATACCGCCGGTGGCCTTCAGGTACGCCCACCATGTTGCTGCACCAACGGCGCCCGTGTTGCGCTCTTCTTCCGCGATGACCTTGTCGGTGGTGGGTTCCTGCTTAACTGCGGGCTTAGGAGCAGCGGCACTCTTGCGCTTGTCATCCTTCTTCGTGTTGTCGTTGGAGTCCTCTGTAGTTTGAATGTCACTGAGCAGACGAGTGAGCTCGCCATTCTTGGCCAGGAGGTGGTCGAAGCTGCCTTGCTCGATAATGGTACCGTCGGAGACTACAATGATATGGTCGACCTGGTTGAGGTACTGGAGCTGGTGAGTGACGAGAACGCGCGTTTTGCCCTGCAAGCCATGTCTGATGCAGTTGTTGAAGACAGTGCGGCCAACGCGAGGGTCCAAGGCGGCAAGGACGTCATCGAAGAGGTAGATGTCAGCATCGGAGTAGACAGCGCGGGAAAGAGCAAGACGGGCTTTCTGTCCACCACTGAGGTTGTTTCCCTTCTCACTCATTTGGGTGGCCATGCCGTGGGGGAAAGTCTCGAGGTCCGAATCAAAGCAGGTAGTCTGGATGGCCTTCTGGAGCTGACGCATGTCGAGTGGACGACCGAACAAGATGTTGTCCTGAATAGTGGAGGTCTGAACCCAGGGTTGTTGGGCGCAGTATGCAATAGATCCGTCGCAGTAAACCTCGCCAGAGACGCGCACCATTTCGCCAATGATAGCGGACAAGAGGGAGCTCTTTCCAGAACCGACATTGCCAACGATAGCCGTGAGGGAGCCTCTGCGGATCGAGAAGTTCACATCATGTATAAATGGAATGGCGCGGGGAACTTCGTCCTCATCGATACTAGAGGTCTGACTCTTCTTCTTTCTTTGAGCAGGCGCAGGGGCGTCATCCTTCTCGAGAGCGGTCCAAGAGAAGTTGCCGTTGTTGACCGTAATAGCATGACCGATATTCATGTAACCGTTCGATGAATCGTTGGCGGAAGTTTTCTCCTCAGCGAGCAAGAAAGCATAGATACGACCCCAGGAAGTAGTTGCAATGACCATCGCGCTATCGCAATGGGTGAGTTCAGCTCACTAAAGATCACCGACGACATACCTCAGGAGCTGTGGAAGCGAAATGAGCGGGTCCACCAGCATGCCGAAGAAAGACAGGGCGGGGAAGATCCTTGAAGTATGTATTGCACCCATGTTCTCGTAGCCGAAGAGGGAGAAAGCGGCAAGCGGCATGAGGGTGTTGGCGATCTGGAAGACACGAGTTCAACGTCTCGATTGTATGGCTCAGTGCATAGACCTACCTGCCCGACGATGACGAATGTTGCAATTCCCGTATTGAATTTACGCAACCAGCGGAGCTGCTCTGTACGGATGCCCTCCAGCTTCTCCAAGATGTACTTTTCACGACCATTGATCTTCACAACGCGAATACCTGCATGACCAGCTCGTCAGTAAAGTAGCGCTGACATATATTCAAAAGTAGCGTTACCGTCCAAGACTTCGCGAATGGTCTTAAGGCGCCGATCTCCAAGTTTCATGAATCCAGGGGCGGCCTTGCGCATGAACACGGGGACGACCATGATGAGGATAAAGAGGCAAAGTCCGAGGACGCCAATGCTAGCCCACGCAGAGAAACCAAGTAGACGGGCCAGGAAAACCGTGACCGTAGCCAACTGGAGTGGAATACTCCAGACCTGGTGGATGACCTCCCATGCCTTGGAGACGGATTCGCAGTCGACGTTGACTAGGTTCATGACATAACCCTTGCCATATTTCTGGTTGTTCTCTGCAGAGAGACGGAGAGACTTCTTGTAAACAGCAGAAATGAGAGCTGTTTTGACGTCCAAGCCCATACGCTTTACGAGCTGGTCGGATGAGCGTCCGCACAACGTGAACATTAGCTTGAGTCCCATCAGGATACCGCCCAAAGCATAAGTATTGTAGATGATAAGAGGGAAACCACCAGTGTCCGTTTCGATGGTCGAGTTGTACTCTGCAAGTGCCGTAGCGTTACCAGTGGGTGGGGGAGGAGCATTTGTGGCGATGATGATTTGCTGTAGCATTAGTGGGGCAAGGATGGCTGAACAAACGGACAAGAACCAGAGGATTCCGGAAATGAACCTATCATTATCGTCAGGCAAAGTGACTTGGCTCGCAGAGAAGAGATAATACTTACCACAATTTACTAGCAGCAGAAAATATCGTTCCGAACAACTTGGGGTTCCTACGCCTTCTGTCGAAGAATTTCGCTCGCAATTGAGTCCAGAAAGGATCCACCCAATGTTCCACTATAGTCGCTTCGTCGTTCCGTCTCAGAGGGAGCAGGTCCTACAAGAGAAGAAAATGGATCATATTAACGTGACGTACAACTCAGCCAGAAATGAATATAACTACCGTTTCCAATAACGGCCTCTTCGATCCCAAGAAGAGCAGCGGTGTCATCCACGATACAAACAAAAATCCGTAGGGGCCGAAGTGGAGCGTTGGATGGGTGACAACGTTGTTGACGACTTCGGGAACAGCGGGTTCGGAAGGAGGTTGCATGGCGATCAGCGTGCTTGTGGGACGTTCATTGAACGGGCGGGGGGGTAAGAGCCCATTCTCGACCGAATAATCTGCGGCTTTGACAGGGACCTTGGCCGGGTAGTCTGGATCTTTCGCGAGGTCAAGAGGCTCAACTGCCTCTTCGTCGACCACGGTAGCTTGGCTCATAGGACTGGAAGTGCTCGTATTAACTTCAGTTATTTCTGCCTCGTCGCCAAGAATCTCCAACGCGAGCGCTTGCGAGGTAACATTTTCCTCCAGGAGATGCTGCATCTGCTCCGGGTACTCGTACTCGGACTGCAACCAAAAATGCAAGCGAACCATGGTGTTCGAAGTGAGACCGGAGTAAACGAGAGGCAAGTCCGTCGGGATAGCATCGGAAGACTTGGCCAATTTCGTGATCTCGGCCGCAATCTTTTCGGCAAGGACATCAGCTCTGGACAGAACCGAAGTCACAGGAGCGTAGGCAAAGCGACCAGGAGGGAGTCTGTCCGTGGAGTCGACGATCTTCTGAAGCTCGACAAGATCAATCTTGTAGGAGGTGTTGAAAGGCATTTCCGGAATGCAACGAACAGCGCTGATAACCAAAGCGAGATCATCGCCGTGAGAAGTGCGCAAGTGGTCGCGGGCATGCTTCAGGACAAACATGGCGTCAGCGGTCTGAGTGCCGGCAACCAGAACGATCCCTTTGGTTGAGTTGGACTTCAGGAGCTTGAAACCGGTAATCTTGAGGGCTTTATCCGTAAAGGCTGGGGCCAATGCACGCTCGACGTAATCGAGGTCCACGAATAATCCATTGAACTTGACCGTGCGCGAGCTACGACCGCGAATCGCAATGGTACCATCAGCCTGCATGCAACCGATGTCGTCCGTGTAAAGGAGTATGTCATCACCGGCCCAAGGACGGAACATGTGCTGGGATGCTTCTTCGTTGTCAAGGTAGCGGGTTGCGCTCTGATTCGTGATGAAACCGACGACTCCGGTCGCGCCTTCATCGCCCGGGGGAACGACAGATAAGGACTCGTCGAGAAGGATGAGATCCGTGCAACCTTCAGTGGGTCCGAATGAAATCGCGGACGGGATGGGGTCTGTGGGGTGAATCAACGTCTGTGAAATGCCCGCAAAACCAACTTCGGAGCACTGCAAAAGCGTTTAGCATGAGCGTGGAACGAAAATCGCCGAAACGCAAAAACCCACCGCGTAGTTGCAAGCAATTGTTGCACTTGGGAAAACGGCAGTTGCCAATTCGACGTCACAAACGTCGAGCGTTTCGCCGCCGATCACCATCCAATAAACTCGGTTGAAGCTACGGGGAAGCCTGGGACCACCAGCACGCATCTGCGCATAGTCGGCGAACGCACGGAAGACGCTGGGTGTAAAGTGCACTCGAAGCATCTGAGAGCTACGAGTCGACACGAGCTCTTCGTACAACGCAACGCATTGGTCAACGACCGAGGAGGACGCATCCAGATACAATGTCGTTCGGTTGAACATGAAACGGCGAATCTCGAAAAGAGGGCGCAAAAAGGTCTATTTGCTGGCTCAGCCTCGACAGGTAATATGGTCAAGTCAATGCTCACCGTTCCACCGCGCAGCCATTGGCCATCCGTAGGTCTGAAGTGTTCAGATGACTCTTCGGAGAGTACCGCAAGGCTTCTGCGCATGGGATACACAATACTTTTCGGGACTCCTGTGCTACCACTGGTAGGAGTGATGGAGCAAATCAAGGGGATCGACTCGACCACCTCTTCGGGCGAGGGAAGAACTGCATGTCTCGAAGGCTTCGGGCCGTCGGCGAGCCTGTAAGTAGAAACGGCACGAACTCCCGGGACAGCTGGCGGCCTTGATGCACCGAAGAGAATGAGGCGTACTTTGGCACGCTCGAGAACGATCTGGAGAACCTCTGGTGTCCACTTTGAGGAAATGAACACGACTGTACGTCCCGAGAGCCAGATGGCATGAGCGGCAGCAACATAATCAATTTCGAGGCTAGGCGGGAAGATCAACACGGCTGATTGAACAAGAAATCTGAGAAGCAAGCTCACCCCGTGTAAAGGCCAATCGGATTCCTGGTGTCGTCAAGGTCGTGAATCTTGTTTGCGATCTGCCTGACACGCGCCCACAGGGCTGCATATGACCATTCATCCCCACCAGTTCTAACAGCAACCAGGAATGGGTGCTGCTTGGCACCTTCCAGAAGTGCCTCGGTTGGAGTAATTAGTGAGTTGGACATCCGAGAAGTGTGGATTCACAAAAATGAGAGTGTATAATACGAAAAAAATGAAACAAGAAACAAAGGGTCCAGCCCGGACGAAGAAGAACGAAAACAGAGGAAGGGATGGGGAGGTCGACCAGGAGCCTGCCTAGCTCGCGCAAATGGGAACATTTGGTTTATATGTGGAGCAAATTACGACCGTGGTAA
Source organism: Tylopilus felleus (assembly GCA_038091295.1). NCBI lineage: Eukaryota > Fungi > Basidiomycota > Agaricomycetes > Boletales > Boletaceae > Tylopilus > Tylopilus felleus. The sequence continues at coordinate 3,469 of JBBPOE010000001.1, read as the reverse complement.
CGTGTAGAAAACAGCCTCAATGATCAGTGGACCTTGGCCGCCGAGGGCTCTTACATCAGAATTTTGATGGGCACTGGCAGTAGTAACAAAGTACTTACGGCAGTGCCACTGCCTCTAGTAGTTGGGATACCGGCCACCAAACACCGCTCGAGTAGGCTCTGCCTCCCACCAACGTACATCGATCCTCTGAGTGGGCATTCGGACATACGGGTCATGTATGGAACTATGACTCGGCGACGCTACTTGGGGAGAGAAGGACTGCTACCTATTGCGCCTAGTTGATTGCTGCGTTTGTGCGTGTCTGGGCAGTGCCATTGACTCATGGTCACACCACACCGCCCAGGTATGCCCGAATGGCCCTGTATCATAGTGTGGCGCACCCATTGGTCCTGTGGGATGGTCAGCTGCAATCATGGTACAGTAGTACGTAGCAACCAACGGTCTGGTTCTCCAGTCGACTCGGGAGTGTTGATCCACCTCGTGCATTGACACCGAGGTATTTCACTGCCATTTGTACCAACTACTAGCACTCTCTCAACCACTGGATTGCAACAGTTCCGCTATCGATGCAATTTCGGTCTTCGGCTCTCAGTCCTCACTTTCAATATTGCGGATCTGATCAACGAAGTAAATTGACCGTAATCGAAACGTTCGAAGTACTCTACGATACATCGTTATCATCATAGCGTCGACAGGGAATACACTACATTGTCCGCATCCCCTCTGCAGCGATTTTGTTTACGTGGGGAGCTTTTCGCGTGAAGGTAGGAGTCCGGGTGCAGAGAAAAGGATAACTGCTACGAACTCGGTACAAGCAGCGAATGGGTACCACCAGTTCTCGTCGGTTTGCTTGGCGAGGTTGTTGGAAGTCGCAGTGAAGAAGGCTTCACGGACAAGCAAAAGGAGAGAGATGATGCAAAGTATCTGGATGCCGTAGGTCGAGCCAAAGCCTGTGTCTGACACTTTGTGCGCGCCATCTGTAAGTAAAGTCAGCTCGATCATGAATGCAACGAAATGGAGGCGCCACTGACAACTTGATGCAGCACGAACAAGAAGAATAGTCTGGAACGCGACGAGGATGCACAGGATGAGGAAGATGTAGGTGGAAACCTTGCGCAGTGTATTTCCGGTGTTGATAGTACTCTGCGTGGTACCTGTCGCAGACTGCACAGCTCCAGTGATACCGACCGCAACGGCTGCAATCAGTGCGATACGGAAAAGTCCAGGTCTGCGTGTAATCCGCGAAATTATGCCATCCGGGAGCGGCAAGTCAGACAGCCGACCGCTGGAGTGGGATTGAGCATTATGTGCGAGTTCCAAAACCTAAATACTGACCGGTCAAGCACAAGAGTGTACGCCGAGTACAACAGACCGAAGAAACCGGTGTTGTAGATGATTTCGAATGCAACGAGAGCGTTCAGGTCCTCAGCTACTGATTCTTCGTGTGCCAAAACTGCCCTCAAGCCGAATGCGCCAATTCGAACTACCCGACGTCAATTTAGTTCTGAACAGTTGCAGAATGTGATAGGGGCTCACGTGCGCAGAACAACGAAATGACGACGTAAACATATGTCGGTCGGCGGAACGCCTTGATGATGAAGAACAAAAAGAGGGGGATGTAGAGTATAGCAAAGATCACGGCGCCAGCGACGGAATCAATGCCATAAGCTTGAGCAAAGTTGTAGCCGGGGGGAGCGTTAGGCATGACGGTCAAAAAGAAGTGAAAATAGGATTAAAAAGTGAAAGTTTGGAGGAGAGGAAAACGCAGATCAACCGCAAGGAAAGAAAGATGGGGTCCGGGTGCGGTCCCTTTTTATTGCACTGAGGACTGGTGAGAACTTGGAAGCTCAAGCACTGCCCTTGAGAACGACAACCCTGGGAGTCGCCGGCATCATTGTCAGCTCCACATACCACTGCTTAGTATTACATACGTTCCAAAAATGCCGATAGGCTGATGCTGCGGCGGTGGCATGGAAGCGAGTGGGGCCCATCAAACCGCGATACACTTGACGACCGGCCCTAAGATAAAACGCTGCCTACAACGTTAGTTATTATGTACAAGTATTGTAGGTCAGTGGTACTCAGTGTCTGAATCGCTTAGCGGCGGTAGCCTGCTGCGCCAACTTGAAGTCAATATGAGACAGATGCGGGTCCTTGTCAATGGGGTAGGGCCAAACTGAATAATGAGACTGACTGGGTCGGTGTTAGACTTGGCAATGCTGACGACCAAATCATGGCGCTTACCAGGCTTAGAATCTAGAATCTATCTATAAGTCGACGGGGAAGACGATCATGTTGTGCGTCGTGATCGAAATCTCGATTCTACCTATTCGTGACGGGACCGACGTCGACGATAGCGTGACTTCGCATCTGTTCTTGATAGCTCCACTCATTGTGAAGCTATGTAACTCTGTCCCTCTGTCACTGGGTCCTGCTGTGCACATTCCCCTGAAATTTCTGTCTGTGCAGCTTAGAACCCCTGGTCGAGGACGCCGAGACACAGACCAATTGTTCGTCGCCGACCAATGCGGCGACCATTTCGCGTTCCGCCCTAGCACGACAATCTAAGAGCCATCTCAGGGCTCTTCTGGCCGTCCTCGGCATTCCGATCTCCTAGCACCGCAGCTTGGGGCTATATCCTTTACCGGAACGAAATGCAGTGCTCGTCCGGCCGTCGTTCAAGTTGGCTATGCTCTTTTTTGATCGGGGTCTCGTAACGCAGTTCGAGGGTGCATCCACCTCTCTCATATGCGAGCCCGTGCACGTGCCGGCCAGTTTGGTTTCTTGGGTTGCGATAATGTATCATCCAACCGGCGGACGAAAACGAGATCTCGGCGGTGGTGTGACGGCGTTGGTCTACCAAGTCATTGTACTTGCCTGTAAGCCCACTGGCTTACATGTCACGCATCGCAGTCACAGCGTCTCTTGTATCCGTACGTCGTCGTCCTGCATAGAGCGTGGTCCAGTTCTCCCGTCCGCCCTCTTCAATGTTTCTGGGCCGTCGTAGATGGGCAGTTTCCTCTGGCAGCACTAGTATGTAGTCTGGTGACCAGACTAACTAGTATGTCGACGGAAGCCTAGTATGAATCATCTCATAAAGCTCAACGATTCCCGAGTACAAATCGCACGTGAAAGTATGTCGGCAGATCTGAGATTCGAACACAGCGTCAGTCATTCACATTGATACTATCCCCTACCACCAGTTCGGCACCTACCACCAGTTCGGCACCCTACTAAATACACAACACTTTCACTATTTTAGTTCATACATATTAGTTCCTATGTCACACCTACATCTCCGAAGTTGAACGAAGAAAAACAATGCAGTAGTTCTTGAGATCGTTAAGTTCACCATTGTCACACAGACTCACACTATTGTCACGCTACTGTCACTCGCCGAGCATGTGCCGGAGCGGAGTCTCAAATATGGTCACTCGTGGCCTGACGCGCTGAGACGCGTTCATTCACC